>JADRCD010197837.1:0-18071 GCA_019843815.1 Montemys delectorum
CTCTCTCTCTCTCTCTCTCTCTCTCTCTCTCTCTCTCTCAGACCCTCCCTGAATATATTTAGAACACACACACACACACACACACACGCATGCACGTGCATACACGTGCGTGCGCATGCAAACACACGCACACGCACACACGCACAGGCACACACTTTAACCCCTGCCATGCTCTCTGGCCTCCTTACACCTCTCATGCAGACCACTTGCTTCGGCCCTCTCTTTACTTGACTTCGTAGGATGCTCATGGTCCCGTCTCTGCCTACCAGAATGAAGCTGTATGATACAGAGGGCACAAAACTGCCATTTTCTGGATGTAGGTAGCCGCTGGATGAAGGACCAGAGATGGAGACTAGACTAGGCGGGGCAGAGGCTACAGGGGTTGAATTTGCCCGAGAAATGAGTAAGAGAACAGGATTGCAAGGCAGTCAGTGGTGTAAGCCCCAACACTCAGTTTCTCCATCTAGTCACAGGGTTAGTGATCCCATGCCCTCAGTGAGTAAGGGGGCCAGGGAATGTGGGCTTTATTTGTAGATGAGACAGGAAAGCCATCAGAACTGGCCTAGCCATGGATAAAGGCTTGATCCCTCTCTCCTCCAATAGGTGTGAGAAGCCATAATCTAGAAATAGCTACAATGCCCATAAATGCTGTCACCAGAGGAAGGGTCCTGCCTGTGACACAAAGGACAGGTCCTGCTTGGTTGCTGGCATCTTGGGGCAGAGCTAAATTCCTGGGCTGCTGAGTTTGGCGAGGGTGGGCAGCCACCCTCCTGGCTCTCTCCGCTTCCTCTCGCCATCTCTTCCAACCACATGCCTGTCATCCCCCCCCCCCCCCCCTTAGAACGTGCGTTTGTAACCAACTTCTCAGTGGCCTGGGGGGGGTTTTTAAAAATAGCGTCATTGATTTTGTGTTTTGGAATAAAAAAAGCAATAGACGCATTCTGTTTAGAAAAAAAAAAATAATTAGATGGTACAGAAGAGAAAAAATAAAAAAGAGAGGGAAGTTGGCCTAAATCGTCTCCCCAGAAACTTCCATCATTCTTCTTTGGTATGTGCCCCACCCCCAGTCAGAGTCCTGTTCGCTGTGGCCGTCCTGTAGACTTCCTTGTCCAGATGGGATGGGGCCTGACTCTGTGGCAGACGGATCAGGGCTGGCCGGCAGGTATGAAGCCAGGATAGTGCAGGATAGAGCAGACCCACAGACCACCCTGGATCTTCAGCTTAGCCACCACTGCAGAGTCATCTCCCCACTCTCTGCTCTATCAGAATTCTCTCCGTAGCCACCTTTCCAGTTCACCCGGAGTCTTATAAAACAAATGCCATTCAGCTAAGGCCGTATCAGCTGCATTCAGGGGCCAAGGCAACTCTGTCCAAGGCATAGCAACGTTGGAACGAGGAAGCCAGATCTCTGATGGCATCTAGGTCCTTCTGAAGACCTGAGGTGGGTCAGACGCCTGCACTTAGCCCTTTTGTGTAGTCAGTCAGAAAGACTGAACCAGACAAGTGAACTCATTTGCCTAAGGTCACAGCCATGGGAGGGGGTGTCTGCTGTCAGATTGGGAGTGAAGCAGAGGAGGGTGAATTATATTCTTTGTCAAGGGTAGCCTTTCTGTTCCTTCAGCTGGGAACCTAGATAAGACGTTGGGACAACCTCCACCCCACACCCAAGTATCCTGCGCAGGTCCCTGTTCTGGGTCGCACCTGAGGTTAGCAGCAGTGCCCCCTGGTGGCCTCTTTTGCTACCACTTGCTGGTCTAAGACCCAGATAAGGTATGGGAGCCATAAGAGGAGGGTCCTCTCCATTCCTCCCTTTCCTAAAGGACATATCCTTCAATGTGCTCCTTGCAGGTCAACCCATATCCTCCCTCAGGCCTATGGGTGACTACAATACCCCCGCCCTCAGTAATGCCCCTGAACTCTGATTTCTTAAATTCTGCTGGTCCCCAGCCTTTCCTATTCCCAGAGTCCCCACCCCTCCTACAGGCTCTTGTCATTTGTCAGTCCTAACTCCCTCACTCACATGGCTCAATGATCCAACTGCCCACCAGGAACCTCTGATGTCTCTTTTCAGGTCCTGCGGGAGAGGATGTATCTCCCAGTTCAATGCCTCTTGGGGGCCTCCAGTGTCCCCATCCCTCTGAATGAGGTCTAGTGGCCTTCTATCATTTGCAGGAATGTGGAGCCCTTGAGAGATGCATCATGGTTCCAGGTGGCTTTCAAGGTTCTCCCTACACAAACTCCACCATCTGTAATTTCAGGATGCTCTTGGGTGACCCAGAGGTGCCAGTGGCTGTGGCAAGCCACCCAGAGCTCCTAAAGGTCCATTTCATGTGTGAGCTTGTCTGGGCTAAGGAGATACCCAGATAGCTGGTGAAACAGGGCTTGCCTGTGGGTCTGTTGGAGTGATTGGTAGGAAGAGGTTAGCATGTGAACCAGTAGACTGAGTGAAGTGGACAGCCCTCATCCTGGTGAGTGGGTATCATGCCCTCTGTAGAGGGCCTAGGGAAGAAAAGAAAGGTGGGGGATGTGTAGAACTGGCTCACTCTGCTGGGACTGAGGCAGACTTCTTCTCCTCAGAGTTTCCCCCTGGGATGGGGCTATACCCCACAGCTTCTCTGTGTCCCCAGCATATGCTGTGTTGATTCCCCCAGTGTTCCCTGCGGAGCAACCCCTTCTCAACAGGGAAGCAGAAAGATACCCCAGCCTCTGAGTTAGGCTCAGAGACCACTCCTGTCCCTGCTGGGTGCTGAGTGGTGTATCACTAGCCTACTGACACCCACAGTTGATCCTGGGGGCTACGGTAGGGTCTAAATGGGACCCCTGGGGAGGTGTGGGCTATTCACGTGTCCTCTCTGGGGTCTCATTGCTACCCCATTACAGACAACTGAGGTGAGGCCCAGGAAAGTGGGCAGATTCGCCTAGTAAACAGCATATTCCTGCTGGAGAGGCCAGAGAGGCAGCTCCTCCCCAGACAATCTCCATCCAGAAGGCTAGGGGCTGCCCTTATATCCTACCCTGAAGTCCTGGAATGGAAACTGGTAGGTGTTTAAAGACAGTCTACTGGGTGCGTGAAAGAACCCGGTGGCACTAGGCTTCAGCAGATCGCTTGCTCTTCAATGCTTGGTCCCTTCCACCACCCATAGGAAACTTCTTAGAACTAGAGAGGGTCTTTGACTTCCAGACTCAGGTTACTACTAGCCGTGTCTATCAGAGCTAGGCTGCAGAGCCTCACTTGACCAGCAGGGGTCCCTAGCACACACAGCTGCCTACTGGTAGACCTGTAAGGTCAAAGGTCTGCAGTTCAAGTTTCCTGGGAAGGAAGGAGACACACATTTTTATGACGGCCTCTTACTGACTTGCTTCTGACGCCTGATTAAGTGAATAGTCAGGCTGTCAGCAGGGACAGCCCTCAGCTCAGCAGCTCACCTGACTCAGCAAGGAGAGGGGTGGGAAAGATTCTACGGTTTTATAAGCCTTGTGACCATGGGAGGCAGATTGCTTGAGTTATCTGTGCTCTGATTTTCCCTATTTGTAAAATGGGCAAGTGGTTGTGAGAATAGGAGAGAGAGAGAGAGAGAGAGAGAGAGAGAGAGAGAGAGAGAGAGAGAGAGAGAGAGAGAGCTGTGTCTGAGCAGCAGCCACCATGTACAGTGCAGTGACTACATGACTCACAAGCCATCAAAGGAAGTGGGGCCCGAAACACCTCGGTTCCCAGCATTGTCTGCTCTGGGATGCTGAGCGGAGATCACAGCCTTTCATTACAGAGCTCAGACGGTTCCGAAGGCATACCCTCGAGGATACCCAAAGACAGAAGGAAAACCCAATAAAGACCATTTGTTGGGCACAACCACATGGGAGTTGATCCATATCCTTTAATTTTTAAAAACGAGCAGACAGACAATCTTGTGCTCTTTGGGTTGCCAATAAAAAGTTTGTTATGCAAAACAGCCCAACCCTTTTCAATTTTAATAATACTGTAAATATCTCAGAAAGGATATATTGCATCATTTCTAATGAATATCAAAAAAGTTGTCACAATGACATGTCCCCTTGCTCCCACTTACCCTCCCCTCCTCCCTACAGTTACCCAAATACTAGTATGAAATTACAAAAAAAAAAAAAAAAAAAACCCAAAAAAAAAAAAACCCACAACAGCCCCCAAACCACAAGCCTCCCTCTACCCTGCCCCATGAGTAGTGTTAAGAGTGTCAAGTGTTAAGGGCCGCATGTACAACACATGTGTCTATGGTGACAGACATCAGGGATCTGTCTGTCCGTCTGTCCACGAGGGAGCTGGTGGTGAGGAGCAATAGCAGCAATGGGCAGCCTCCCTTCTCAAGGGTGGTGGGGGAACAGCAATCGAGGGCCCATCCCACAGGTCATCTTCAGGATGATGCTGGCCTTCCCAGAAGGAATACGTGGCCCGTGTGTGGTGTATGAGCAGCTGGGGGTGGTGTGCCCTGGACAAGTACCCGATTAGATGGGGCAGTGCTGGGCATTTGACTCAGCCAGCTCAGGCTTTAGGTGGGAGGGAGGGGGCTGGGCAGAACAGCTCAGAGTCTGGAAGCACTGGGCAAACAGAGCATTCAGGTCTCCGACAGGACACTGGAGCCTTAGCATGAGGCCATCTCAGCTTTCCTCAGACAAATCTAGGAAACTACAGGAAGAGGGAAAGAATAAGTCTCCCTCCACTTCCCATCCTCCGATAGCTGGACAGACAAAGCTGCTGAGGAAGAGAGATCAGCCCAAGAGGTCTGAGCCAGGCAGGAGAGGGCAAACGGCACCACTTTCCCCCTAGGGACCACTTCTGCTCTTCATTTCCAAGGAAGAGCCTGAGGGATGGGTGACCAGTTCTTCCCTCCGGCAAGTGGAAGCAAAGGCTCCTCAGACCCAGGTGACAGGCAGGTGGAATGGCTCCAGAGTAAGGGTGTCTGTCTGCCCACAGGATCTGCAGGGGTAGGCAGGAAGGTAGAAAAGAGGGCAGGGGGCAAGGCAGGGTACACAGGGAAGGGACTGTGGGTGGAATCCAGCCCCAGGCCTCACTGTAGCTCCCCTGCAGGGGCGGCCATAGATCCTAAGCCATAGATCCTCGCCAGGCAGCTGCAAGAAGAGATATTTACCTTCTGATCATCCCTACCTAGGAAGAAGGGACAGAGCTGGTGGCCAAGAAGGCTGGACGGATGATGGGAACCCCTGCCACAGGGGCTGGAGGTGCACTGGTCTCCAGGGATCATGGTTAGGCTAAAACTCCAGTTGTTAGGGAAACACACTTCCCCACATCCTTGGTGGTAGGTTTGACTTAAGATAAGCAAGGTGAGTAGATAAGCAAGGGGACAGAGAAGAGGAGAGGTCTACAAGTCTCTGCACGTCAGAGCAGCCTTGCAAAGAAGTGAGACAGGTACTCTCCTCTGCTTTGGAGGGAAGACCCCATCTGTCCTCTTCCTCCGTCTGGGAGATGGAGAAACTGGGGGCCAGGGAGAGAAAGGAGGAGCCACAGTCACTGGAAGGGACAGTCAGCAACTCCTGGTTACTCAGGAGTCCTGGGGATGGTGGGATGTTTTGTTCTCTGTCTTGCAATCTTGACATGTGGAAGGTGTCACTGGGAAAAGGGGAGGACCAGAAATAAAAAAAATAAAATAAAAAAAACTGTTTCTAGGGCACAGAGGAGGGTGGCCGAGGAAGTTCAGAGATAAAACCAGGAATGACTAAAACTCAGAGGCAGATGGGCACCACTCCCCAACTCGACCTGCCCCCAGCATAAGAGTTGACAGTATAATACAAGGACTCTAGAAAACACAGGCTGAGCCACCCTAGGCCAGGATCTGCTAGTCACTGTACAGAATTATCTTGGTGAGATTGATATGCCCACTATCACTGGGGTGAGGCGAGGGTACAGGGCACACAGTGGCCGGCTGGGAGTTAACTTGTTAATAAGTCCTGTGCAGACGAGCAAGCCCCTAACATTAGGTGAAGTACGAGGTTCAGGATTCATTTACACAGAGGGAAGGAAGGTTGGAGCCGCATCCAAGTGGCTGGTGGGGACTCAGAAGTGTGTCTCCTTCTCTGTGATGGCTGAGATGGTGCCGTCACCCTTGACCTTGGCCTCACAGTCATTCACGGTCACCGTCCGTGGGCTGGCCCCAAGCTTGCCCCGCATTTTCAGATCAGCGCTGGGGACTGTCAACTTCTGTAATTTCTAGATGGTTGGAGAGGAGGAGAAGGCTGGGTGAGCAAGGATGCTGGGGGCTGGGTCTGTCCATTCTGCCTCCCCAGCCGTAAGGATGCTCCTTGGAGCCCTGAGGCTGGGGCCAAGCCCTGGCTCTGCCAGGTCCCCATGGGCAGTTCTGGGTGACACATTATCGCTCTGAGTTCCTACCATCAGAAACAGGGATGGCTGAGATCCCTGCTCCTGGCAGTAAGTGAGAAGTAAGGAAACGGAGGCATTTAGCTCCTGCAGTGTGGATGTGGAAGGGAACCAGGACTAGAGTGTCAGAATCGGGGCCGCCACCCCGTTCCTTCCTTGGCAGTAGGGGCGGCCGGGCTTTGAAGCGGCCTGGCGGCTGTGCCAGCCGGTCTGCTGACCTCTGGCTGCATCACTGTATCTTTGAGCCAGGATGACAGGCACTGACCGGAGGGAAAGGGACTTCCAAGGCTACTGATGTGAACGTTGGTTGATCAGAGTCCTACCCTGCCCTGGGTTTGTCACCACACCACGGCAGTGCAGGGGGACATCTATGGACTGAGCTTCTTGAGCTATGCTTAGAGGGAGACACCACCCCAAGTTCAGCTGCCTCAACCTCTTAGACTGCGTCTCATGCATGGGCCCCACCTCAGCACCATCTGCCTTGCCCTGGGACCAGGATTCAGTAAGCCCTCCTGAGCATGCGCCCTTCTCTGGAAAAAGGCTTTGAGGTAGCTTAGTGGTCAAGGACAAGGTTGGTTCTCTTTTTCAGGTGGAAGCCACACTGTCTAGGCAGACTTAATATTTAGATTCATGGCAGCTGATTCACTGTGCTCCTGTGTGCCAGGCCCTGCACTAGGCTCTTGTCTTACACCAAGGTCTAGAGGAGAGGCTCTGGAGGAAGGGGCCCAGGGTTTGAATCCCTGCTTAATCACCTCCACAGCTAAGACGTAACCTTGGTGTTTCTGTTTTCTCAGCTGTTGGCCAGAATTATTGTGAGGCTCAGGCCAAAGGACCAAGCACAACTCTGTTCTTCCTCTGGGCTTTTCTGTTGGGTAAGTCCCTATACCATCCCCCTCCCCAACTTCCTGTGTTTGACAGAGGCTGTGTGGGCCTCAGGCTCAACGGTGAGTTGTCAGGTGCAGATCACAAAGCAGGGAGGCCTGAGGCTAGGCCAGATCAGGGAGCTCACTCTGTAACAAGTCCTGCTGTCTGAACAGATAAGACAGGCACTAGAGTAACAGAAAGAAGCTGGAAAAGGGCTTGTAAGTACCAGGAGGCTGCTGGAGGGCTGAGCAGGATGTCCCAAGGCTGAGGTTCTAAAGCCCTAGGTCAATTCCCCTAAGGACAGTTTGGTCCCAATCTGAATTAACCAACTGCCCTTGACCAGCACCTCCTGTAATCAACAAAAGAGACCTTCCCCATCTGTCTGCCTCTGCTGGAGTCCAGGTCCCCATGGGCAGGGAGCTGGAGGAAGCATTTTAGGTAGCACTTGTGTTTCCCTGTGGCCTGTCAGAGATGACATTTGACGACACCTCAGTTCGGATCCTGATTCAAATGCTTTCCCTGTAGGAATACCCAGACCGTTTCTACCCTCTATCCATTAAGGGGCACTATCAGCCTGTTTAGCAGGTGGGAGGCTGAAGTGGAATTCACAGACTCTGGCCTAATCTCCCAGAGGTGCTTCTGGCACCGTTTAAGGATGGAGAGAGACCTGCCAAAGAGGAGCCTGTTGCCGTTCCCCTTCTACTCAGACCCAGCCTCCCCAGCTTCCTCCGCCAACTGCTCACCTCAGGCAGCGTGCCCTCTGTTTTCCACAGCTTGATGAAGATCCAGAGTGGGATACACAGCATGGAGGACAGAGCCATGAGCCAGCCAATGCCATAGCCCCACGCAGGATACGTGTACACATTGTTGTACTTGAGTGGCTTGTACTTCACCAGAAAGAAGATGAAGATGCCCTGCGGAGAGGCGGATGGAGGAGGTTCTTGGTGGTAACCCTCAGACCTGCTCTACTTCAAGGGCCCAGGCACCTCAACTGTCCACAGTGGGCTTGGGGTAGTACCACGGGAGGAAGTGAGCCTGACTGTCGGAACACAGGGGCTGTGGCCTTGGGGCCCAGGCTCTTGGGGATCTTGGGGGCCTCTTCAGAGCTGTGGTATCTCTCCCCTTTCCCAGGATCCTCCTTCCCAGCTTCTGCCCACTCAAGAGTTTGTCTTAAGGCTATCTCGAACCTGTTGTCCTGACTTTTTCAGTTGGGAAGATAAGTTCAGATGCCCCCAGAATCAAAAAACAGGACAAAGAATAATGGGGCCATTTTTTTCTGGCAAGCGTTCTCTCACCAAGGCTGGTCTGCGGCCTGGTTCCAGGCACAGAGCCTAAACCTTGACATTCTCCTCAACTCTGTCTGCCACCTTCTCAGTAATAAATCTCCTCACTCATGTGTGCATACCTCTGGTCTCCAGGAAGGTAGACCAGTGTCGGGCTGCTGTACCGAAGACCCTCACAGGGTAGAAACCTGTTCAGAGTCCCTCAACACTTGAGTGAGGCCTTGTCTCAGCAAACCCTGAAACATCTGCTCTAGAGAGTGACAGGTGGCAGGAACCTTGGGAACATGACCGTCCTCAGGGCTAGCTTCAGCTGAGCTGGATGGAGCTGAAGCTGGTGAACAAGTAGGGGAGAGAATGGGGTGGCTTTCTGCCAGCCTTACCGCACAGATTCCAGGGGTCACGACTTTCCAGCACCACTTGATGAGTGACAGTGGCCGATAGCCAATCATGTCCTCGATATTGTCATAGAACCGGTTGCTTCCTATCCGGAGGAAGGCAGACAAGCATATGTGTCTCAGAGAAGAGGTGAGGTGGGTCTACAGGGGACACAGGGTGCTTGGGCTTGAGTGTTGAGCACCTGCATTTAAAGTGGGGTCCCTTGGGTGACATTACAGGTAGTCTTACTGTGCTCTAGGAAGCAGGGCTCTACAGAGATCCTTAGGTCAGCGCTGGGGGCGCCTCTCTCTGTTCCTGACTAGAGATGTGATGTCTTTTCTCCATTACATTCTCTCAGCATGTAAGTTCTTCACCAGGACCCAAAGCAATGGCACCACCCAGTCTTGGACTCCAGAACCATGAGTTCTGCTAGCCCTCTACTTCTTACGTAGCCCATGGTAGCCATTTCTTTGCAGTGATGCAAAACCAGTTAACACAATGGACAAGGTGAGGCGAGGGCTTGGTGGTTCACAGGAAATGGGACTCTGGGGTGTAGGCTGTCTGGGCTGCTTGTGAACAGTAGCTATTGTTCCAAAGCCACACTCTGCATGTTCTGGAGACAGCAGCTCTCATCCTGGTTTTCGTGAGGACCAGAAAAGGGAATGAATGAGGGGATGGCTCATGCTAAGAGCTCTGCCTGATGTCTCCCTCTGGGACACAATTTTCACAGAGGGGAAAACTGAGCCTCGGGGTAGGACTGGCCAGGTGTCAGGTAGTCTGAGTCCTGAACATCCTATGCCAGCATGAAAACAGGAAGGTCTTATGACAGTAGGAAGGAGCCTGAGTTTCCAGGGAAACAACTGAGCCAGATACAGCTTACCAAGCCCCAGCGGTCCGGTCTCCACTTACCATACACCCAGCCGATACAGACACACTCAAAGATGGCCACGAAGAGCAAGCACATGCCACTGGCAGCGTATGAGTCAAAAAGCTGGAAAATGTACATGCCTCCCTGGGGGGCAGGAAGACAGACAGACAGACACGTTGGAGAACAGGGTCAGTAGCCAGCCTTTGTGTGGTCTTCTCTCTGCTCTGGCAGCTGCCAGCCAGTAGGTTTGCTCATTGTTAGTCTGAGTGTTACACACTCTGCAGCTGCGCGTTCCAAGGCCCCGTCCTGCCGAGATGTCAGGGCTGTAGGTGGTCTGTGGCTTCACTGAAACCAGAGTGGGTGCCAGATGGCTTCGACACCTCTCTCCAGAGCCTCTGCGGCAGCCTCCAGGTAGGCCTTACTGCCACAGGTCTCACCCTCTTCTATATTTTCGGAGGTTTCAGATCACCCTCAGCTCCCCCCAACCTGGTCCACCACCCATTCTCAGCAAAGTAGCCTCATTTTTGCATGTGGTTACTTCCTCTGAGAAGCCCTCCATCCTCAGCCTCACTCACTCTTCAGGCCTCCGGGCCTCATTGTTTGAACTCACAATAGAATCCTAAGAGTGCCTTGTTAGGAGCCTAGAGCTCTGATCTCTGCTCAGGAAGGCCCCACCTTATTGTAACTGCAGCTCTCAGCACAGGTCCCCTAAAAGCCAGGCAGTGGTGGTGCACGCCTTTAATCCCAGCACTTGGGAGGCAGAGGCAGGCGGATTTCTGAGTTTGAGGCCAGCCTGGTCTACAGAGTGAGTTCAGGACAGTCAGAGCTACACAGAGAAACCCTGTCTTGGAAAAAAAAAAAAGGAAATAGAATCACCTAGAACATGGGCTCTGTGGTATGGTTCTGGCTGGCTTGCCTAGAGCCATGTCCCACTTCCTGGCTCAAAAATGGACACACGGTAGGTGCACAGAGAGATCATCTGTGGGCCCATTCTATAACACATGGGTGACTCCTTGGTGGCTGGCATTAATTTTCAACTTTGACCAGAATCAGGATTGCCTCTGGGCATGCCTGAGGGAACGTTTCTAGAAAGAAAAGTGAGAAGTGGCCAAAGTGAGAAAAACTAGGCCCCAGGGTGGGCAGCACCTTCCAACAGGTGACCCAGATAAAAAGAGATTTGAGGAAAATCATATGCTCGCCTATCGACGAGTGAGTGCTTCTTTCTATTTTGGCCTCTGCTATCATCCACAGACCCCAGCCTCTCTAGCCTTCCAACACAGATGCAATGCTAGCAACTTTCCAGTGATATCTTGGGCCTCCAGTTCTAGTTTACAGCCACTGGGATGTCCAGCTTCCTGGGCTGAGCAGCTACCCGGTCCTCCTCTCCAGGAAACAGCCTTGACCATGTAAGACATCCTAGTGACCCCCTTTTATACCCTGTTCCCCTAGAAGGCCCTAAAGACCCCTTGCCAGTTTCGTTTAAACAGTACAGTGTAGCTCTTCGCATAGCATTTTTATGATGTTAGGCATTATGAATAATCCAGAGACGATTGGTACACACACAGCAGGATGCGTGTTGGTCCTAGGAATCCGGGGAATCCAGATTCGCTGCTCATGGTGGTTCTGGTGTGAAGGGATGACTGTCTGGGCCAGTCTGAAGATGAAGCAAGCCCTGCCACTCAAAGGGATCCAGGAAGGTCCTTCATGAGGACTGGGGTCAAGGGGTCAGGGGTGAGAGCCTGGGAGAGCAAGGGATGGAGAGGCCGGGTCATGTGGTCAGAACCATGGCTGTGGCCAGCACAGAGTGAGCTCAAATCAACCTACTCCATTTAATGACACCATCAAAATAAAAAGAGAGAAGGGGTAGAGAGGCAAGTTCAGGCTCACGATTAGCAACGAAAAGAACAGAAAGTAAAGCAAGAGGTTCACCAAGTCTAGGTCCCCTGGTGACCTGGTATCTGGCTCAGTTTGTGCAAGGGTGCTCTATGGCCCAAGTTAATTAGTTTTTCTTTCTTTCTTCCTTCCTTCCTTCCTTCCTTCCTTCCTTCCTTCCTTCCTTCCTTCCTTCCTTTCCTACTTCTCCTTCTCCTCCTCTTTCTTCTTCTTTTTGGTGTCTTCAGGACAGGGTTTCTCTGAGTAGCCCTGGTTGTCCTGGAACTCATTATGTACCAGGCTGGGTTTGAACTCACAGAGATCCACCTGCTCCTGCCTCCTGAGTGCTGGGATTAAAGATCCCACCACTCCAGGCTACTGCCCAGCTCCCTAAACTGTGCAGGTCACATAAATGAAATGTGGGAGGTGTAAAACAATTGGCAAAGACCAAAGGACTCTGACTGTACAAGAACTGAAAACTAAATCAAGCTCAAATCTGTAACAAAGCAGGTGTTCTCTGGCAGTGCTCACTGGTGCAGCCCTGCATGTGTGCACATATATGCATGGGAGCTGTTTTGGCTCATGTGTAGAAGTCAGAGTATAACTTACGGGAGTCAGTTCTCTCCCACCATGTGGGTTTGGAACCAAGTTTGGTCAAACTTGGAGGCACCTTTACCCATTTTGCCAGCCTCAGAACATTTGGTTTTAAAAACTACTGTGTGAGTTGCATAAAAGATTATTCAATATATTTGTCTTGGGATTAGGATAGAATTACAATATCTGAAATGACCCTGAACACACATTTGAAGTTGTGGACTATATATTTATTCAGTGTTCTTAGTATTGATGATCATGAAACCAAAATATTGGTCAACCAAGAAAACCATTAAAGACATCCTGCAGTATCAAATATTCAGCTAAGATTTGTTTCTTTATATAAGCACAGCCACCTCATTATCAGACAATTTTGCTTTTGTTTTAACAAATGACAAAATTACACATATATATATATATATATATATATATATATATGCCAAAGAATTGTTTTAAAAGAAATTTCTTTATAATTTATTATCAGTGTTTGGTTTATACTCTTATTACTTTTTTATGTATGTGAGTATTTTGCCTGCATTTATGTCTGTGTACCACGTGTATAAAATGCCTGTGAAGGCTGGAAAAGGGCACTGGATCACATGAGATGGAAGCTACAGATGGTTGTGAGCTGCCATGTGGGTCCTGGAAATCAAACCCAGGTCCTCTGTAAGAGCAGCCAGTGCTCTTATCTGCTGGGCTATCTCCCTAGACCCTGTATATCTATTTTGTATTCCTATATGCCCAGGGTCACATGCAAATTTCTTGGGCAAAAAAAGAGCTGTATGTAGCAGAGAAATTCCTGCTGTGATGTCCATGTGTCTATGCGTGGCATATTCCTCATAACACAGCCCTGCTAAAGCATCAATGGCTAGATTGGCTTTAACTTTTCCATGTCTTAATGTATTTCTTATACTTCTTGTATCCCTCCTTCAGCAATGCAATGACAGGCATGACTACTGAGAGTCAATGTCCCTACAGAGAAACAGGGGTACCAAGAAGCAAGGCCACTTGCAGCATGATGTCATGGAGCTCAGTGAAGGGGCTCACAGTCCTAACCACCAGTCACACTGCTGTGGTGGAAGATAAGGAATGCATAGCCTATGTTTTCCTTAGACCTGAGCTCTAACCATGCATAAATGAGAAAGAGGCCCTAGCAGGCAATTACCAGGAGGACTGAGGTTTACATGGCTCACTGGGCCCACTGTGAACTTCTTTAGCACAATGGGTTTGAAGATGCCCTTCTGTGGGGGTGGAGGGCTGGTATGTGAAGCCCAAATACTTGCTGATTAGTAGTTGACTAGAGTACTGGCTCCTGATGGCCCCTGGGAGTCACCATGCACCACTGGGGAGAGGCTCTGTGCTCTACAGGCAACCCAAGACAGCCTGTGCTGTGAGAGTCAGTGATACCCATGCCATCACCTTCCTATTAGCTTCTTCAAGGCATCAGGTTAAGCCCCTAATTTGTGTGTGACAAATGGCTCCATTCTGTGTAATTAGCCAGTGCTTAATGAGGCCCTAGTCACTGTAGCCTGGCTTTTCTACATGGAGAAACCCGAGGTGGAACCAACAGTAGAGGTGGAGCCAACTGTAGAGAGAGCCAGAACTAGACCCTCACCCCATTTGCTTGTTCAAACAGTGACTGTCATTCTCATTAATATGACAGTGAGCAGGAACAGCAGTAACTCTAGCACTCATACTGAGCAGGAGACCTGAGGTACCTCCAGCACCCCTGACTGAATAGGATGTTCCTGTTCTCCTGGACTTTTGGGTCTGGAGGACAACTGGTAAAAGGTTGATCAGGGATCTTTATAATAGCCAGAGGGATGGGGAATAAGCTGAGAACACAGTGGTGTGTGTGTGTGTGTGTGTGTGTGTGTGTGTGTGTGTGTAAGCCTGATGGGAAGGGAAGCAGGGGAGCTCCCCTGAGGCTGTGGCCTGGGAGGGGGACGTGGAAGAGGGCCTCTGGAGATGGCCTTTGTTTCACCCCAGCTGCCTGATGAATTCCTGTTCCCCACTCCTTCCTGTTTCTCACACAACCTCTCTGTGTCTCTCAGCAACGGATCTTCCTCCCTTTCCTTGCATTATCTTTATGCATTATGCAGAGAAAGATGCCTAATCTCACCTTCTAGATACCTGACACAGAACAGGGACAGAATGGCTGATGGGTGGAGTGAGCACATGAGTTAAAAGACCATCTCAATTCGGGGTCTGGGAGAAGCCCACCTCACCTGCATGGACAGGAAGGTGGAACACACAGGGGGCTGAAACTGGAGAATATAGCAAATGCCACCCTAAGTACCTGCTTTTAGAAAAATTCCAGAAGAGCCAGTATTAAACTTGAGGCCATGACAAGGAGCCAGTCCTGGGTCCAAGGGCTGACACTGCTCTCTTCATTGGAGGGTCACCCAAGGGATGATCAGGGAATTAGTGGGTTGACCTGACAAATTCCTGTATGAGTTATCCTGTCTAGCAACATCTAGCACTGACACAGGGCTGACCTTGTACCCAGAGCTTGCTGAGGGTCTGTGCTCACTCTCACAGAAGAGCAGGTACCTGAATAACTGAGAAGGCGCTGGATCTGTGCACAGCCACAAGGGTTGAGGTCTCAGAGAAGGAGTTTGACAGAGCGCATGGCTAACACCACTTACCTCTGTCAGCATCACCAGGCCTAGGAAATAGGAGATGATGGAAAGGGCCAGGATGAGCAGTTCTCGCCTGTAGCCCCGCCGGAAAACCTTGGGGTACATGTCTACCACAGCTGTCACAAGGCTCTCCACACACACAAACTGGAGGGAGAAAGACAGCGCATGAAGCCCAGGAATAGTCCAGTCCTGGTATCCTAGGTCCATGTACCAGGGCTTTCCTTCTTACTGGCTTGCCCTCCACCTTCACACTCCACCCATAGTGATGAATGTAAGCCCAGCACCAACATGCTCTAGTATGTCCATTGAGCAGACCAGGATGAAGATGCTGAGAATACAGAAGGTACTGCGACTGCGCAGGGACATTCAGCATGCAGTCCAGACCGTGGACTCCTTCCTCATTGCTATCACTTACTGTTCTGGGTTACGTGAATTACAGGAGACCTGGCCTCTGCCCTTGAGGCAAGGCAGGAATCTCAGAACCGTCCTAGGAGTTTGGCCATCTGCTGACAGCAGGTTCTGGCCATTGCCTTTGACTTCTAGGACTGTGACGGTCCCTTGCCCTATGGTAGGTGGAAAGCCACACTCAGCTCTGTCAGCCAGGTGCTTGGCAACAGAGCCCAACTGTAAAGCAGCCTGCTTCTGAACTGGTTCTCCTACACCTCTGTGCTGCCAATAGTGTTTGCTAGTCACCATGTTGGGCACCCCTAATTGTCTGATTCACATCTATCTTCCCAGACAAGGTATTTCCATTATACAGTAAGGGTTGGAGCACAGAGAGGGGTGGTGACTCTCTCAAAGTCACACAGCCAGGAACTATTCTAAACTGATGTTCACATCTGCATTACCTCCATAACAAGGACTGGTATCGTCAGTCTCTCCCCAGGGGCTCGAGGGAGCAAGATGGGATTCAAAGAAGGCTGCTTACCCAGGAAGCTAGAGGGAGTGTGGGCTGCCGATGTGCACAGGTAAGAGGCGGGCAGACCCAGGTATCTGTCCCAGCAAATCACTCAGCACCTCTAAGCCTTGGCTTCTGCTTTCAAACCCAGACAATGAACAATGAGTCCTTAGTTCATGTGACTTAAAGTATGGGCACATGGCAGAAAAGCCAGTGAGCCCAGCTCAGTGGGGCATGAGCAGAGTCATGCCTTAGTCGCATCTCCTCTGCCAGGCAGGACCCTCTGTCAGTCACATAGCAGCTGCAGAGCTCTGATTTCTGAAAGGCTTTGCCAACAACAATGGATGAAAAGCTATCAGCAAAAACACCCAGTGCTTCTGCAGCGCAGCTTAGTGGTTTCTGGGGAAGGATTCTGGCTCCAGAGAGAAAATGAATGTGGCTGGATTGACAGAGCCAGGGCTTGTGTGTTCAGTGACTCTTGCAAGGTCATGGATGGGAGGGTGCTCAACAGACTAACTTGGGCACTGTCCTTCCCTCTAATGATGGAGGATGGGGTGGCTTCCCTTGTCAAACAGGGCTTTTCTTCTGCACAGCACAGAATTGTCAGGATTACTGATAGCCACCGCCATGGCCGGAAGCAGTTCTCTGGGTTCTAGACAGTCAGCTGTGCTCAGCTGCAGGCAGAGATTGTATTCTAGGCCTGTAGGGCAAAGAGAGGTCACAGGCTGCAAGCTGGGAGGCCATGGGGAGCATGCAGTTCACTCCTAGAGCTGAGCATGTACCTGCCCTGTGGACCACAGCTGCAGAGTGAGGGAGGGATGGATGGACAGAGGTCTGTAGGGACTAGTGAGAACAGAGCTGGTGGGAGAAGGTGCTGAGGTACCAAGAGGATGCCAGAAAAAGGTCATAGAGACCTCATCACAAGACCAGAGGAAGGAAACTGGCTTTCCCAAGTCCCATGTGTTCCATGGCTCAGTAGGGATGGGGACACCAGGACCTCTGGTTACATTGTTATCACTATTATAATTGTTAGAGTAGTCGCAGCCCATTCTCTTTAGGATTTGTTTCTGCTTTTCCAGGAGCTGGATATCATTTATCAGAATGGAAGGACTTAGGGCATCATCTTAAAGACTAAACTGAGGTCTCAGAAGGTGGTTCATCAGTGAAGGAACTTTCTGCCAGGTCTGAGAATCTGAATTCTATCTCTGGGACACACAGGGTAGAAGGAGAGAATTGATCTCCGCAAGTTGTCCTCTGACCTTTGCATGAGTACCGTAGCAGGTGTGTGTTTGTGCATACACAGGATTAAATATTGTTTTAAGTGCAAAAAATTAAAACAATACAAAACTAAAAGGAAAGAAACCAAAACACTTAAATTGGGCATTTTGGGCAAAGAAAACAAGGCATGGAGGAACACCGAATAGATATGTCTGTGGCTGGGAGGCTGCCAAGAAGGTGGTCGGGCTTCTTGGTGGGCTGATGTCCAAGGCCAGGAGAGGGTTCTGCAGCCTAGAAGTTGTTCCTAAGAGTAGCACCTGTTCTGTCTAGTCCTCTGGTCTTCCTTTCCTCTCCCTTCCCCTTCCCTTGATGTCCCTTCCCCTACCCCACAATCTGCTTCCCTCTTCACATCCCCTCACCTGACTGTCCAGGCCCAGGAAGATGAGCATCATGAAGAACAAGGTGGCCCACAATGGGGAGAGGGGCATCATAGTGACAGCCTTGGGGTAGGCGATGAAGGCCAGTCCAGGACCTGGAGAAGAGGGAGAGATCAGTATTTCCATCTGGCAGGTAGTTGCAGGCCACTGGGCCAGGTCTCACTCCGATCTCCTGTCTGTACTGTGAAGTCGATGCCATGTTAGTATGGACCTACTGTGGAGAGGGGCTGGGTGGGTCAGGGCTCAAGACAGGCGTGTCTGACCCACAGGTCTTCTGTACCCACCTGCTACCTCCTTACACATTGCAGGGCTGAGCCTGTTCTCACCAGGACCAGACAGCAGCTGAATCTAAGCAAGAGCAAACCAGTCTACCTAAGCATGCTTCTGAGAGAAGTGGGATGCCACCAAGCAGGGAGTGCACAGTAGAAGGATTTATTATTACAGCCATTGTATTGTAAGAGCCATGTGTAAGTGTGCTTCCCAGAGGATTCTGAAAAAAACGTTCCTACGCCACACCCACCATCAAGATACACAATGTTCCTGTTGCCTCTAGCTGCTCTCCACTTCCACCTCCATCAGCATCCTGGACAAACTATTGGTAGGATTTTTCATTTAAAAGATTCTTCTTAAGGTGTGTGTGTGTGTGTGTGTGTGTG
>JADRCD010197838.1:12375-22827 GCA_019843815.1 Montemys delectorum
AGAGAGAGAGAGAGAGAGAGAGAGAGAGAGAGAGAGAGAGAGAGTCACTTGAGACCTGGCTATAAAACCTCAAAGCCTTCCTCCAGCAAGGCTTCCCTTGCTAAATGGTGTATAATCTTCCAAAAACCAGTGTCTCTGAAGTGTTTAAAATTACAAGCCTATGAAGAACATTTCGTATTCAAAACACAACTGCATCTGCTCCTCTTTAAGGAATTAGAAGGGTTTATTGTGTAACAGTTCACAATACAACAGAAGTAAAGGACAGCCTAAATGTTGCTCTTCTTTCTGAGCAGGCTACTAGCCAAAGGGAACGGAACACAGTGAGGTCAGACAAGACGTAATTCTGTGCCATGTGTGGGTTAATAATTTCATTGTATTTCAAGAAGGCTTATCTCCTAATTGTACAAATGCAGTCACAGAGAGGAAAGGACCTTGACTGTCAAAAGAATGTAAGAGGAAAGTTTAAAGACTACTAACCCAGAATACATTTTGACAAAAGTTATGCACATTGTCATAATCATAGAATGAAAATGTAAACTTAAGGAAAGTGATAAAGAAATGAGAGACTGCATCACATTCGAATATCAAAATGAAACTTGTAGTTTTTCTTTGGACAACTCTATTTTAGTACTTCTTGTGAATTATTTGTAGCTTAGGTTCACATGCCTCCTGAATAATCAACTGAAATATTTAGGATGTGCAGACTAGAGAAGAAAAATACAGAAATGCAGTCCTCAAAACAAAAGAAAACAAAACACGTGCATGTGTATGCTGATATGGAATGTTCCCATGTATTATCACCTGTAAGTGAATTCCAACCCTGTCAACTCAGAAAACTTTCACCCCCATAGGGTTGCTGTGAATGGGGAGACGACATTAATGAAAATATACTTGGCATACAGGCAACTCTAATACACCTTTGTGTCTTCTTTAGACTTGACTTTTATTTTACACTCTTCTTGCCTTTAAAAAAAAAAGAAAACACTTATGTTTCATGCTATAGTAATGGGCTTTCAGGAGATTTATATCAATATTCATAACTAGACTAAGAGCACGCAAACTAAAATTCTATCAATATGAAAACCTAAAGTAACCATATCAAAAGATAAAAACGAAGACTACTTTATTATTATTATTAGATTTTTCTTTATTTACATGTAAATTTTTCCTTTCCCAGGTTCTCCTCCAAAAAACAAACAAACAAACAAACAAAAACAACAAGAACAAACCCCTTTTGCCTCCCCCTTCCCCATGCCTGCCACCCTACCCTCTCCCACTTATTGGCCCTGGCATTCCCCTATACTGGGGCACAAAACCTTCACAAGGCCGAGATCCTTTCCTCCTATTGATGATTGAATTTGCAATCCTCTACTATACACCTGCTGCCACAACATTCAGTCCCACCATGTATAGTCTTTGATTGGTGGTTGGGTCCCTGGGAGCTCTGAGGGTACTAGTTAGTGATTGTTGTTCGTCCTAAGGGGCTGCAAACCCTTTAGCTCCATAGAACCCTTCTCTAACTCCTTCATTGGGGACCGTGTACTCAGTTCAATGAATGGCTGTGAGCCTCTACATCTGTATTAGTCAGGTATTGTCAGAGCCTCTCAGGAGATAGCTATATGCTTGTCTTTCCTTCTCTGCTCCATAGTTAATCTCTGCCACTCCTTCTGTGGGTATTTGATTCCCCTTTTTAAGAAGGAATGAAATGTCCACCTTTTGGTCTTCCTTCTTCTTAGGTTTCTTGTGGTTTGTGTGTCATCGAAGACTACTTTTTAATACTAATCTTACACAAAAGTACAGTAGATTCTACATATTTATGTAAAATTGACCATATGTCTCTTTGGCATTACAGATTCCCCTGAACAACAGCTTCAGTGGAAGGTAATCCATCTACTATTTTTGTTTTAAATCATTAACTTCATTGCATGAGATGTATGAAATACTGTATTTTCTTTCTTAGCCTATACAGCCTACAACTGAAGCAGATACTTCTCCACACAGAACATCAGCAACAAGACCTGGGAAACCCTTCCTCACAGGTGGGGTTTGCCATAAGTTATGACTGACTAGTTCAAAATACTTGAACAATTTCTTTCTCATTTCTATGCCTTTGTTCCTATAATTTCATTGAAGGATCTGGTAAAAATAATGAAAATATTATAAACATTATTTTTAGCTTGAAAATATTCAGAAATTATAAACGATGGTTTAGGGATTAGAGATTAGTTTTTCCCAATTTCATTTTTTAATTAATTAGTTAATTCATTAATATTTTTACACTCCATATTTTATTCCCCCCCTCTCCATCTACCCTCCGACTGTTCATATCCCACACCTCCTCCCCACCCCCTATCTCCACGTGGATGCCCCCATCCCCCATCCCACCTGACTTCTGAACTCCCTGGGGCCTCCAGTCTCTGGAGGGGTTAGGTGCATCATCTGTGAATGAACACTGACCTGACAGTCCTCTACTGTATGTGTGTTGGTGGAGTGCTCACAAAAAGGGATCTAGCATGGCCACACTCCGGAAGACTCCACAAGCAGCTGAAAGAGTCAAGATGCAGATATTTGAACCCAACCAATGGACAGAAGCAGCTGACCCCTGTTTTGAATAAGGGAAGGCTGAAAGAAGCTGAGGAGGAGGGTGGCCCTGTAAAAGAACCAGCAGTCTCAATTAATCTGGACTCTCAAGATCTCTCAAACATTGGAACACCAAACAGGTAGCATACACCAGCTGATATGAGGCCTCCAACACACATACAGAGATTAGGTTTAAGTCTTAGCAGCAGTCTCAGTTCTGTATCCCCATGGTCCTCAGAGATTACTTAGGGTGAGTTATGACAGACCAAAATGTTTCCAAAGTTTGTGTGTTGCTGGAGTGGGATTGCAGTGCTTCACACATGTGTTCAGCTGTCTGGGATGTTGCGCCAGGCACTTCCTATGAAACCAGGAGTGTGGGACAATCCAGAGTGTGCATAACATACCGATTAATTTCAGTGCCTTTAGTCTGTCATGGCAGAAGGTTTGTAGCAAGAATTCATATAACATAACTTGATAAGCTATATTTTCCTAACATGTAGAAACATCATCCTGTATTGTAGAAGATCTCTATTAAGAGGCCATACAAGCTCAAAATCCGGATTCATATATTTATCTTCTCTTATATTTTGTATTATTTTTAAAGCTTAAATTTGTGTGTATTAGTGTTTGCTTACATGTATATGTAGATATATGTGTGCATGACCATGGAGATCAGAAAAGGACATTAGATCTTCGGGATCTAGTGTATCAGATGGTTGTGGGTGCTGAGAACCAAATCCTAGTTTTCTTTTTCTTTTTTGGCTGGATTAGCAAACACTTTAAACCACTGAACCATCTCTGCAACGCCTATCTTTCCATATTGTACTTACCTTGTGTGCACTTGTGGTTGTTATTTATTTACTATGCATCCATTATTTTAAATTATTATAGGATTGGAACCAAGGTTCACACATACTGTTCTTAACTCTTTCTTTTTCTTTTTTTCTTAAGATTTATTTTATGTGTATGAGTATACTGTAGCTGTACAGATGGTCGTGAGCCATCATGTGTGTGGCTGCTAGGAATTGAACTCAGGACCTCTGCTGGCCCCGCTCGCTCCGGCCCCACTCACTCTGGCGTAATTCACTGTAGCTGTCTTCAGACGCACCAGAAGAGGGCGTCATATCTCAACGGGTGGTTGTGAGCCACCATGTGGTTGCTGGGATCCGAACTCAGGACCTTCGGAAGAGCAGTCAGTGCTCTTACCTGCTGAGCCATCTCACCAGCCCCCTTAACTCTTTCTTGATGGGCCCAGTACATACAAAGAGTAGGGTACTTCTGAAAGCTCCTTGATTAGTTCCTGAGCCAGGAATTTGTAAAAGAGAAAAAGAAGCCAAATTAAACAAATAACCCAGTCACTATGTACAGTTCATTTCTCTCATTTGATGCCCATAATGATGAGAATATGGTTGCAGGGTAACATATTTGTACTTATACCCATTCAATAAAATATTTTCCGTCATATTCTCTAATGCTTTAATAGACTATACCTGAAAATATTCCCTATGTTCAGGGTTGGATCATTTTATTCTTCCTTATTCATATATAGTCATTATTATTAATGCATACTCTACTTGCATTTAGAGTGAACTATCTTATCAACTTTAGTTTTATCATTAATGGTCATACATTTTAAAATTAAGCAAAATTTGTATACTCAGACTTCCCTCTGACCCTTTTCTTGTGGCCAACATGTTGTTTCTTACAGATGTCGTCATGTCTAATATTACTGGCTAGCCGGCAGTGTCGCCTCTGTTCTTCATTTATCATAGTATGCTACATCTGCCGCGAACTCGGTTGCTAAACATTTGATGCACTCATGTTTTTCTGTCCCGTGCAGGATTTCTTTGTGTGCTTAAGCCACCCCGTAGGATTCCAACCAGCCATTATTTCTGAAAGTCTTTCTCTGAAACATTTACTTAAACATTATCAATTACAAGAGTAGGCATTCAACAAATGATTATTGAGTAAACATGATGCCAAGATAGAGTTGACAAAATTTAAGTCAAAAAATTTCACCAAGTTCAGGAGCAAAAGGATCTGATATGTGAAACCACATTTTATACTTAATTGTAAGGCAATGTTGCAGTCAACAAAGTCTAAGGTAGTCCTAAGGAAAACAACATATTTTCATCTAGCAAAAGAATATACATATATATATATATTGCATGCATATACATATATATAGATTTTATATATTTTGCACTGCATTTTAGAAGAAGAAAATAACCTTGTCAAAATCTAGACATGGTGGTTTTGGATGTTAGTGATTAAGATTTCTACAGCACTTGATGTTGGAAGGTAAGTGTAACAGCTGAAGAAAATGCCTAGCTTCTGCTTACAGTGTTATTCTGACAAGGCAGAGAACAGTGTCCAGTATGACTTCCTTGATTTCATGGGCTCTTCAGTGCTGCTTATGAAAGTGTGTTCTTTTAGAGTTAGTGGACTATGTGTGTAGTCCCACGAGATTTGTGCACACCTTGAGCCCGACAACTTCTGCCCTCAGTCCATACTATGTATTGAGGCTTTTGGTGTTTGCACATATATTCTTCATTAGTAAATATATGCTTGAATTTTAAATTTTATTTTACTTTTGAGATTATAATGCAATTACAACCTTTCTCCTTTGCTTCCTCTAAAATCTCTTGTATATCTGACCCTGTTACCCTTCAATTTTATAGTCCTGTTTCTCACTAATTGTTATTGCATGCATATACATATATGAGTATGTTCGGCCTGTATAATGGTATTTATGGCTTGTATGTTTGTTTTCAGGGTTGTACTGGACCACCAATTGGTGGGCCCTATCCTCAGGAAACTCATCTCTCCTACTTGAGCTTTCCTCATTGCCTGTAGTGCTTTGTGTAGGTTGAAGCCTGATGGCTTTCCTCTGCCCAGTTTGGCAGGTTCAGTGGTGTCATCCTTGCTCAGCTCATATTTAGGCAGCCATGTTGATGTGGCATCTGATGACAAGACACAGTCTAACAGCAAAGTGCCTAGTCCTCTGACTCTTACCATTTTCTACCCCTTCTGCACTGTTCCCTGAGCCTTAGGAGTGGGATGCTTTTGTAGGTGTGTCCATTGGGGTGGGTTATAAAACTATCATTTTATAAAACTTTTAAAATAGGTTTTAAATTAATTATATTACAGCAGAGCCAACTACAAACATATCAGAAGGAGAACAAGAATGGTGTGATAGCAGAAATATGCAAAGACAGGTACATGCATATTTGAATTAAAGCCTTTAATGAGCATTTTCTTTGTTAAGCTATGTACCAGGAATCATATGAAAGTACCATTCTCCTTGTCCTGGAGAAACAATGGATTGTTATTTAATTTTCCTTTCCTAAGTATTTAAGGAGGTTGGTGTAAGTTAAGTTAAAGCATACTTTTAGATCCTTAAAATGTTTTTCATGATTTTTGATATTAAAAAGTTACACCATATTTGAGACTTATGATTATGTAGTAGAAATTATGAACAATGTCAGAGTCATTACCTCAGAATTTGATTCATTCTAAAGAGCTAACCTTTCTAGTGATTCAAAGTTTAATGTTGCTTATTACCAATCAGGACTGCCAAGCTTCAGTTATATATTTTAGTCACAAGTGTCCTTATTTGTCTCTGTTGTGGGAGAGAATACACGTGCATAATTAATACAATTAGCTCTAAAGACAGTGATTCCTCCCAGAATGGAGACTTCGGCGCTCTGCAATTAAATTAAAAATTTGCAGTAAAGAGATTCATCATATGTAGTACTGTAGTACACTGACTTTACCTGTCATTACAATATACAGTGGCTGTAGAGAGCCTTGAATACTTACACAAGTGCATGCCATTATATGGATTTATAACTTGTGTGAATTTTAGCAGAACATGCTATTGAGATGCAGCAAATGGTGCTTTGCTTCCTGCCGACATTTTATGTTGAATAATTTCTAGTCCCAGAATATCAAGCACTAAGCTGTTTAACGCTGAACATAGCCAATGAGTTTATATTCTACAACGTATGAGCACAACTGTCAAAGTAATTAATGAACATTACATGTGGAATTCCTCACGAAGAAAAGAGGTGGCATGAATAGACAGAGTGATAATAAGTGTTGTATTCAGTGTGTGTATCAGAGTGAGACTCAAATGCTTGCTCAGAAATTATCTTTTTTTTTGTAATTTTTTTGCATTCATTCATTCATTCATTCACTCACTTTACTTCCCGATCATGGCACCAGTCCCTCCTCTCTTCCAAGTCCCGCCCCCACAAATCTTTCCCCTTCTCCTCAGACAAGGAAAAGTCCCCCTTGAGTATCGCCCCACCCTGGGACATCCAGTTGCCATAGGTCTTCGCATATCCTCTCCCAGTGAGTCCCAGCCAGGCAGTCTAGTTGGGGAAGGGGATCCAAAGGCAGGCAAATGATTCAGAGACAACCTCCACTCCAACTGTTAGAGGACCCACATGGAAGACCAAGCTGCACGTCTGCTACAAATTTGTAGGGGGCCAAAGTCCAGTCCCTGCATGCTCTTTGGTTGGGGGTTCAGTCTCCGTGAGCCTCCCTGGGACCCAAGGAAATTATCTTTAAGACTGTGAGGATTACATTGTCATATAAGGAAACATAAAAAAGAGTCATGATAAACTCTAGGCAAGAGGGCTTGTGAGCAGAGAGAGCAGTGGTCCTCATCTATAGATCACTTAGATTGGAACTTTGTGGTTCTCACCAAAGCAGGATGGAATGTTCCCTTCACGATTCTTTTTTTGAAAAAAGATTTATTTATTTATATGTATGAATGCTGTCTTCAGACACACCAGAAGAGTGCATCAGATCTCATTACAGATGGTTGTGAACCACCATGTGGTTGCAGGGAATTGAACTCAGGACCTCTGGAAGAGTAGCCAGTGCTCTTAACTGCTGATCCATCTCTTCAGCCCCACGACTCTTATTTTAATGCTCATATTGTGCAGACAACACAGAGTGTAAACAACCGGCTTGTACCTTATTCATGTGTAGTGAAAACCATGTTCTTCTTCATTATATTAAAGATTACTGTAGTTTTGTAGTTTGGTTTTGCTTGTAAAAACCCATAGGTGATCTGTTTATATGTTTTAATGATAACCTAACAAAAATTTAACATCATTTTTTTGTAACTAGCTTTCTCATCAGTAAAAAAAAAAATGTACCCAAGTGCTTAATACTTTAATCACAAATGGAGATACTGTCTCAAAGTTTTGTTTGAACCAACTCCTTATTCCTTTTTTTTTAATTAAATTTTTTATTGGATATTTTCTTTATTTACATTTCAAATGTTATCCCTTTCCCTTTTTCCCTCCCTCACAGAAACACCCTATCACATCCTCCCTCCCCCTGCTTCTATGAGTGTGTTCCTTCACCCACTCACCCACTCCCACCTCCCTGCCCTCAGTTCTCCTACACTGGGGCATCTATCGAGCCTTCATAGGACCAAGTACCTCTCCTTCAATTGGTGCATGAGAAAGTTATCCCCTGCTACATATGCAGCTGTAGCCACCGCACTCCTTTGTTGATGGCTTAGTCCCTGGGAGGTCTGAGGGTCTGGTTGGTTGGTATTGTTGTTCTTCCTATGGGCTTGCAAACCCTTCCATATTTCCTTATATGTTAAAAATATTGATGTCATTAGAACTGTAAGTAATGGCATTGTACAGCTGGCACATATACCCTAATTTGAAAATATGCATATTTAAAAAAAATCACAATTTTGTGGAGGAATGAAGATAACTGATACTCTAAAATTAATTCTTTAATTATGAACATTGGCTTTTCTAATGCCTATCCATGTGTCTTCTCTGAAATACATTGTCAATTTTTATAATCAGAGGCCCAATAAGATTAATGGTGCTTAGAAAATATCCTTGAGAACCTACTAAAATTTAGGTCTTCAATTTTGCTTCTTTTTGTTTCAATATAATTACTTTAAAAACAGACAATTGAGATAGTTTCTGAGAAAGTGATTATTAGTTCTGTGCGACTCACTACTGATAATAATTTTAACATTATATCTTCGAACAACCTTGACAAAAGGGCGTTGGCAATTTATTTTTGCCTGAAGATCCAAGGTATGACAGCAGCATCCAAGATGAGGAGGACGGTAAGGGCTCTGTCTATCTGTCTGTGAATGTTACCTGACAATATGCTTGCTCGTTTACAAGGGATGTTGAGCTATCTTCCCAGTGAAAAAAATTACTTTTGAATAGTTATTAAGGAATAAGATATTTTCTTTTTTTTGGGGGGGAGTTTGAGACAGGGTTTCTCTGTGTAGCCTTGGCTGTCCTGGAACTCATTCTGTAGACCATGCCGGCCTCAAACTCAGAAATCCATCTGCCTCTGCCTCCCAAGTGCTGGGATTGAAGGTGTGCGCCACCATCGCCTGGCTGGAATAAGATATTTTCAGTGGTAATATTCATATCTTATGTTTTCAAAGCAGGTTAAATTGAGACTATCAGTGAGAATGTCAAATGATGAGTTAAATTGTGAGATCTTTTTTCATATGAGGGTTTTAGGGAATAAGAAACAGTAGTGAAGACAGAACTCCAACAGTTTATGCTCTAAGATCAAGAACTGATAAATGGGACCTCATGAAACTGGAAAGCTTCTGTAAGGCAAAGGACACAGTCAATAAGTCAAATTGGCAGCCTACAGATTGGGAAAAAATCTTCACTAACCCCACATCTGATAGAGAGCTAATATCTAAAATATATAAAGAACTCAAGAAGCTAATCACCAAAAAAAAAAAAAAAAAAAAATGGGGTATAGAACTAAACCAAGAATTCACAACTGAGGAATCTAAAATGGCTGAGAAGCACCTAAAGAAATGTTCAAAGTCCTTAATGATCAGAGAAATGCAAATCAAAACGACCCTGAGATTCCACCATGCCACATGGGCACATACTGCACTGTGTTCATGGCAGCCTGGCCTTATTTGTGATAGGCAGAATCTTGAAACAACCTAGATGCCCCACAACAGAAGAATGGATATAGAAAATGTGGTACATTTACACAATGGAGTACCATTGAGCTATTAAGAGTAAGGACATCCTGAGTTTTACAGGTAAATGGATGGAACTAGAAAATATCATCCTGAGTGAAATAACTCAGACCCAAAAGGAAGTGCATGGTATATACTTACTAATAAGTGGATATTAGCTAAAAAAAAAGTACAGAATATCCAAGATACAGGCCACAGAACTCAAAAAGCAAGCTAAAGTGCCCAATGAGGACACCTCAGTCCCACTTGGAAGAGAGAAGAAAGCAATCCCAAGTAGGGAGAGAAGGAGGGATCTGGGAGGGAAAGTGGATGGGGGGGTGGGGAGTGGGGGGAGGTGGGGAACCTAATCTGGTATTGGGTGAGGGAAAAGGACTGAAGCCCCGAGGAGCAGCAGAAAGAATGGAAACAGGCAACCTCAGGAAATAGGAGGTTGGGAGGACCCTTCAGAATGCACCAGAGACCTGGGAGGTGAGAGACTCTCAGGAATCAAAGGGCCAGACAGTAGGGAGAGGGAACTTTATAGAGCCTACCTCCAGCAGGAAGACAGGGCATCAAGTGAGGGATAGGGTTGCCATCCCACAGTCACAACTACGACCAATAATTGTTCCTGTCTGAAAGAATTACAGGGATGGAAACGGAGAGGAGCCTGAGGAAAAGAAGGTCCAGCGACAGGCCCAAAGTGGGATCCAGCTCAAGGGCAGGTCCCAAGGCCTGACACTATCACTGAGGCTATGGAGCACTCACAAAAAAGGATCTGTCATGACTGCTTTCTGCAAGACCCAACAAGTAACTGAAAGGGTCAGATGCAGATATTTGCATCCAACCAATGGACAGAAGCAGCTGACCCCTACTGAATTAGG
>JADRCD010197840.1:0-10026 GCA_019843815.1 Montemys delectorum
TGGCCAGATCATTCCCAGGATCCGCCTGCCTGTCCTCCTCCCCCTGGCACTAGGGTTAGACACTGCCACCACGACTATCTTTCCATGGGTCCTGATGAGTTACCCACTGAACCTTCTTTCCAGCCCACGGCTATTGTATTAAGCTTTGCACTTGGCAGAACCAGCATACCAGCACCATGCATGAGCCCCACACCCTCAGCACAGCCCCTCTCTACTCTATCAAGGGCAGCTCAACCACCCTGAGAAGCAATGGTAAAGGCTAGTGATGGAAGCTAACAGGGCTGAGCCCTTGGAAGGTGGCACACCAGTGCCAGAGAGCAACCAGGCTGATGCAGAGAACACTTTGGACACAAACTTCAGTGACCTCAAGTGGCAATGGCCTAGTTTCCAGGTGGCCTCAGGCACAATGCTGTCCACTTCCTTGAGGTTGGCTGTCTAAAAGTCTAACTTAGGAAAGGAGTTACTTGGGCCAAGTAAATGCTGTTTTGCTTCTGTGGCACAGTGGACAGCTGACAACAATGATGCTCCTCAAATAGGAAGAACAATGGCACTAACTGATGCCACACATTTCCCACAAGCCTGTCCATACTAGGGCTCTCTCAGTGACGCCAGTCAAGAGCTGATGCTCCCCTCCAGCACACGAAGGCAGAGAAGGGACTCCGTTACTGTAAACTCTCACAGAATTAGTATTCTGACAGGGCTGTCAACTGGGAAAAATGTCATTTATCAGACCTGAGAACTCAGATGTCCATCAGGTGCTCTGGCTCTAGGGAAGGCTCCCACAACCAAGGATACCTACCACTGAGCTATAGGTGGGCTCACTTTATGAAGTTTCAGAAGTACAAGTTTTGTGAGAAGCACGGTCCCCACTCACATGCTTCTGACCCCACATGGCATCTGGAGAAGTTCACTTCTAAACTCTAACATTTTACAAAGGTCTTTTTATGTATTTTACACAATAGTGGACACTGCTGTTGTAGTGACATTTAAAAGAAGAAAACCACAAGAATGTGCATTGTGAACTTTGCAACACTGAGGCATGCTGGAACACATGAGAACACATGGGACAGAAACAACAGGCAGCAGACCCATGGTTTTACAATGTTGCTTGAGTGTGAAATCCACTGGGAAAGTAGCTCAGTGGTTAGAATATTTGACTAGCATGCAGGAAATCCTGGATTCTATTTCCACATCTGTATCAAAACATGAGTGGTAGGTAGCACATGCCTTTAATCTCGACACCTGGGAGTCAGAGACAGGAGGATCAGAAGTTCAAAGTTACCTCAACAATACTGAGTTTGAGGCTACCTGGTCTACATTAAGACCCTGTGTCCAAGTGGTGGGGGGATTGAGAAAGACTGAGAGACTGAGTTTGAAATGGAGGGTATGTTAGCATACACTAGTAATCCTAACATTCAGGAATCTAAAACTGGCAGCTCATGAACTGCAGTCTAGCCTGGGCCATCCAGTAAGATCTATCTTACACATGAAGGTAAGAAGTCTGAATCGCAGCAGCACTGTTAGGAAAGACCTAGCTGCTGCTGGGCAAAGCTTTTATTTGTTGTTTGCTTTAAAGAACCATTAGTGGTTGGTCCTGCTCCCCAGGACCTGCCCCGGCTCATTCTTCTGATAAAACAACAAAGGCTGATAGCAAAAACTTCATTTCATGACAGACTGCTAGGAGTCATGAATGTACAGGACCTAAAATTGGAGTCATAAAGTAAGATTCTTCACTCTACTTGCAGAAGAGTGCTAGACAACCATGACATTCACTCAGAGATAAACTGGTTTTCCAGGACACCTGCCCCTATGTGAGGAGAGGTGGTCAGCACTGTAGGGGCAGATTTACCCAGGAGCTTCTGGGTGGAGGATTAACTCAGATGGAGCCGCCCAGAGAGCTCAGCAGGTAAAGGTGCTGGCTCTACCAGCCTGGAGACCTGAGTTCAAGCTTCACAAACCACAAAAAGGTGGAGGGACTGAACAGATTCCAAGACCTCCCACCCCTGCTCGAACATGTGTATGCATGCACAAATCAAAGCCCACATATTTAGAAGTATTAACTAGAATGTTTTTTGTCTGCTTCAGCATCTATTTTTAAGAATCCAAATTCATGCTGGCAGGTACATGCCTTAATCCCAGCACTCTGGAAGCAGAAACAGGTATATCCTTATTAGTTCCCAGGCAGGGAGGATTACACTGCAAGACCTTGTCTTTAAATAATATAAGTCAATAAAAATTTAAAGCAGCAGGCATATTAGTACACACCTGTTTTTAATCCCAGCACTCATGAGGCAGAGGCAGGCAGATCTCTGAGTTCTAGGGCAGCCTGGTCTACAGGGTGAGTTCCAGAACAGCCAGGGCTACACAGAGAAACCCTGTTTCAAAAAGAAAAGAGAAGAGAAGAGAAGAGAAGAGAAGAGAAGAGAAGAGAAGAGAAGAGAAGAGAAGAGAAGAGAACTCAAAGTTCACTAAGGGGACACAGAAGTTGGCAGGCTACCTTCCCACACTTACAAGATGCTAGCAAGACATCATACTCTATTCCCACCAAAGCCAGTCAGGAAGTTCAGGCAGAGGCAAATGAGGACCAGGTTCTAGCATTCCTTTGCACTCTACACACCAAGCCTCCCAATACAAGGAGAACCATGATTCGCACACAGCCACTGACAGTCACACCAGAACCGAACAGCACAGGTGAGGTGCTCCACTCACTAGAGACTTGATCATATTTTAGCCACTGGTGGTAAAAGCCAAGGGAGCCTTTTCCTGAGGTGGACCACCCTTCTGCAGGAGGAGTCCTGCTTCAGATGGCAGGAATGCTGGCCCACACCTGACATCACTGGGTTACGTCTGTCCAGTCTCATCTCAGTGAGGCTAGAGGACACTGAGGGACCAAGAATATGGTGACTGTGAGAACATAAAAGAGTAATGTCTACGAGGCAGTGGGACACAGGGGTCAGGACCAGGGAGCACATCTCTGCAGGTAGCCACTCTCTCCCAGTGGGTAATCCTCTTTGAGGCAATAACAACCAAGGTGATACAGAAGGGTCTGTCAGACAAACTCTATCCTGGAGTCAAGGGCACCTGCAGCACCTCACCTCCACAGGAAGGGGGCCTTCTACCCTCCTGATCTCACGCTAAGGGCTGGGTACTAGTTACCTGTCTGTTCCCCAGAGTCACCAGCCTCATGCTTGACAGTCACTTCTGGGCCCCTCTATCTAGAAGCAGCTGTCAGGCGCCATCCTCTTCAACAAGCAGATTAGTCTGCAAGTCTGAATGCCACTTCAATTTAGGCAAGTTAGGGTCATCCTTGACTACAAAGTATGTTCAAGGACATCCTGGGTTGATACTAATCTTAAACCAAAGAAGAGTGGGTAAAAACCTGAGGGTGGGGATAGATGACAAAAAGTGCTTGACACTGAACTGAAACCTCAGCCCCTGGAAAATAGGAATGAGAACTGGGGCTAGCATATCTCAGAAATCACAAGCAAAGCCAGGATTAGTGGACACTAACAGAGCACTAACTATCTAGGCACTAACAGGCAGATCTCTTTTGAGGCCTGCTCAGTCTACACAAGAGTTCTAGCCAGAGTTACATAGATTCTGTCTCAACACCACCACTAAGGAAACACAAATTAACTATAAGACAGAATCGCACATATCTGAGAGGAAAGGTGCATAGCACTGTCAATATTGGGGCAGCCTTATATCATTGGTGAATGAGGCACAGTCACCCAGGAAGTGTGTCCACAGACAGGCTGTCTCCTGTCTGTTTTGTTGCTGCAGAAGTAACCTACTTGGGACTTAAACTCTCTTTAGCTAAGCATGAACCTGAACCCCTCCCTGATCATTCTGCCCCACCTGCTTCCTTAAAAAAACCCTATATGTGCAGTTACCACATAATTGTACTCTTGGGTACTCACCCTCAAGAAATGAAAATTCATATTCATATAAAAAACCCAACCATGGATGTTCACTGTGGCTTTATTTGTAAACAAAAGTCCAGAGCTAGACTCTCTGCTCATGTTCCCATGGGTTATAAGTTAAGCTATGAACTACTGCTCACCAACAAAAAGAGCAGAGTATCGTCATACTTGGCCACTTCTCAGGGAACTGTGCTGACTGAAAAGCCAATCACACACTACGGGATGGCTCAGCTGGTAAAGTACTTGTCTCACAGGTAAGAGGGTTCAAGTCTGAGGCTCCAGAGCTCACATACACTTCAGAGTACCTGGGTTCCATTCCCAGCACTAGCATGACAGATCAAAACCAGCTGTAACTTCAGTTCCAGGGGACTCTGTCCATACAGGTTTGCAGGCGAAACAAAGAGAAAAGACAACCTGTTACCACGGTTGTGCCTACACCTAGTCTTCCTATAACCAGCTGTGATCAGTGTTCCCACCCTTGGTGGGGTCAAGTGTTAGAATCTGACTGAGCTCAAACAGTCATGCCCTTGAGCCTCCTAAACTGACCTAAATACATTTGTTCTTTCTAGTTAGCTGGGCTTCAGGAAGCTTAGTAGTAACCAGAGATAAAACCCGAGTAGCCCAACTTTCAAACCTGGCGTGTCCAGCACTCAGGAAGCTGAGGCAGATCAAAGATGAGGGATGGGAGAATGCAGGGACAGAGGGTCATCAATCTGAAGGGATTTTACTTATGCATTGGTTAGTATTATTTTGCTTTTTTTTTTCTCAGACAGGGTCTTACTCTGTATCCAGGCTGACAGAGAATGCAGTCCTCCCAAGTACAGGGATTACTGATGGATCACTAAACCTAACTTTAACCTAAGGATCTTTCTATACTGGACCATTCTTAACCTGTGGGTCTTGACCCCCTTGGGGGGGAGTAAAAAAAAAAAACCTTTCACAGGGGTCACCTAAGATCATAAGAAAACACAGATATTTACATTATCATTCATAAGAGTATCAAAAATATAGTTACGAATAGCAACAAATTGTCTGGTTGGGGGTTACCAAACATGAGGAACTGTATTAAAAAGCTACAGCATTAGGAAGGGTGAGAGCCACTGCTCTAGGTGAGAAGAGTTTTTATCAGGGTCATGGTGGGTACAGGACTCTACGGTGCTAAAACATCACGGAACTACACACACAAGCAGATATAAGTAAAGCTGCAGGACTGGAAAGACCAGTGATATTCTGGCTGTGGTATCTTGACAAAGGGGCTGCACCTCCCAGATGCATGTCAATTTAAAATGAGCTCACCTTAATAATGGCGTATGGGAGAGAGGCTGAAAACCTCAACAGGTAAAGGCCCTGCTGCCAAGCCTGACAACCTGACTGCAATCCTACAGACTGTGCTCTGACTCCTACACTCACATCATGACACATTCGCACCCAAATGCACACGAGGTTTTTTGTTTTTGTTTTGTTTTGATATAGGGTCTGATTACATAGCTGTGGCTGACCCTGAAGTCAGAGATCTAACTGCCTCAGCTTCCCAGGTACTGGATTTAAGGGCATACACCACCACATGGCCACAATTTTGTTTTTAGTAGTAAAAAATAAATTTAACAAGTGTATTGTGTGTACCTGCATGCCCACAGAAAATAGAATAAAGTGTTAGATTCTCTGATGCCACGCACTTTGCATGACAGCAGTTTATGAGGCAAAAGCTTCATGGAAGTTCCTGTCTCCTGCAACCCCTAACTCAGAGGTAGCCCAGATATGTCCTTGCTATAGTCTTGCGTGCTAGGTGTTCCCCAAGATAAACGTTGCTCTCTGACCTCCACTAATGTTCCAACATCTTAGCCAAAGTTAGACTAATTGCCTCCGGCATTGTTGGAGAGATAATGAGGCGGGTAGGACATTGACTAAGCCCAAAAGATTAGCATAGTGGGCCTTTACTAAGGATGGACGGGACCTTGAACAGAGAGAGAGAGACAGAGACAGAGAGACAGAGAGACAGAGACAGAGAGAAAGTGTGTGTGTGTGTGTGTGTGTGTTTGTGTGAGACAGTGCACTGCAGAGCATTCGAGAGTTGAGATTTGAGATTCGAGCCTCTACCCTCCTGGCTGGCTAACCCACTGCACCCCCACATCCGGCGGGGCCTGTGCTCGGAGCCAGGGAGTGCTGCACCGTCCAGAGATGGCTACTGTTTTAGACCTAGTGTGTTTTAGATGGCCTCAGATGTATCTTGACCACTGAGCTGCCAAATTTTTCTTTTCTCTTTTGTAATGACTGTAAAAGTCTGATGACATTTTGAGAAATACATTCAGATCCTGCACTTTCTTGTGTCATGTCTGTTATTTTTTTTCTTCGCCGACCTGACCAGGATCCTGTTTCCCTGTGGGTTGAGGGAGGCCCAGACTGGCCGGCCTGTGCAGCACTCTGAAACTGGAGTTACAGGTAACTGTGAGCCTCCTGAAGTGGGTGCTAGGAACCAAAGGCAGGCTCTCTGCAAGAGCAGTAAGTATTGTTAATCACTGAACCATTTGTCCAGTGAGGGCCCCTCCATCTTTTTAATACTTTAAAAGTATTAAAGCTGGGTTGGAGAGATGGCTCGGCGGGTAAGAGCACTGACTGCTCTTCTGAAGGTCCTGAGTTCAGATCCCAGCAACCACATGGTGGCTCACGACCACCCATAATGAGATCTGATGCCCTCTTGTGGTGCGTCTGAAGACAGCTACAGGAGCAAGCAGGGCCAGCAGAGGTCCTGAGTTCAATTCCCAGCAGCCACACACATAATGGCTCACAGACATCTGTACAGCTACAGTGTACTCATACACATAAAATAAATAAAGTAAATCTTTAAAAGTATTAAAGCAGGCAAGATGACTCAGTGGGTAAAAGTGCCTACTACCAGAGCTGAGTTTGACCTGGGACCCAAATAGAGGGAAGAGAAAACAGACTCCTGTAAGTTGTCCTCTAACCTTCATGCTTGTGTGGTGACGCATGTGCATATTTGAGGTTACACGCTAAATAAATAAGAAAAAACTGTCATTTAATAATGTCTAGGGGTTTGGAACATCTCAGTAGGTAAAGTAGTTGCCAGGCAAGAAAGAGGATCTGAGTTCAGATCCTCAGACCCATGTAAAAAGCTGGGTGCCCTAGTTCACGGCTATCTACAGCGTTGGGGAGGCAAACAGGCAGAACCTTGGAGCTCACTGAACATCCAGTTTAGCTCAATGGGCAAGCTCTAGGTTCAGTAAGAAACCCTGTCTTAAAACAACAACAAAAACAAAAAAAAACAAAAACAAAGCAAAAGTGTGCAGAGCGTTTGAGAAAGACTGCTTGTCTGGCCTCTACACCTCCACAGCACTCTAAAAATTATTCTAATTTATTTAATTTATGTGTATGAGTATTTCACATGCACTTGTATGCGTGTGTACCATGTGGGTGCCTGGTGTCTACAAAGTCAGAAGTGGGTATCAGATCTCCTATATTGGAGTTACAGATGGTTAAGAGCTACCATTCAAGTTCTGGGAACTAAATCCAGGTTGTCTGAAAGAGCAACAAGTGCTCTGAACCACTGAGCCACCTCTTTAGCCTCAAATGATGTGTTTTATGGTCATTAACTTCCAGTTCTGACCATGGTACTACAGAGAGCCATTACTTCTTTTTCAGAAGGCCCAGCTTGTGACCCTTCTGCTATCCCAATACACAGACCACCATCGAAAAATGACCAAAGGAAAGCACTTCTATGGGGCTGGAACAGTTCTGCTTTCTAGGACCCACTTATGACAGTAATGCAGTCTAAATGGTATTGGTGAGGTGAGAGATGATAGCTTACATATGGTGCGATGCCAGGTCCTAAAAGTCCAAACACACAACCCTAAATGTACACTTATTATACACAAATATCCAGAGATCTAGAATACCCAGATGGCCAGTCCCTAGCTATGAGTTCCTGGGGTGGCTAGGGTGGACCAGGCCTGGCCCAGGGCTGTATGGACTTGAACTGCCCAGTGTTGGAGGAGAAGACTGCATTCTAATTCTATAGCAACAGGTCTACTTTGCTTAACAAGGGAAAATAAAGCAAGCACTTACTGCATTCATAGATCTGTTCCAGCTTATCCACAGAAGAAAGGGAGAAAAACTTATACCCGGACTTACTACCAACAGCTAGGGACCTGCAAAAAAGCCAAATTCAGAAGTAAGAGCTGATGCACGTACACAGCAATCATGCATAACCAGTGCCCACTTTACCCACCAGTCACTACTAGGGTTTCTATCAGATACCACCAGCATGTTCTGAGTGGGTCATGGTCTCGCGGGTCTAGATCAGGGATTTGGCAGAGGATGCTATAGGCCAGAATTGTGTAAAGCATATGGCATGGCCATTGAGACAGGGGTCTTATCACAACTGTATACTGCAGGTTAGCTGGCCTTCCAGCATCCAGGACTACTCCTGTGTCGCCTTCCAATCTTAGGAGGAGGGGCCATACCTGGCTTGACACATGTTCATGGTATCTGAATTCTCCCTCACACTTGTATGGCATGTGTTTTTTACCGTCTGAGACATCTCCCCAGCCCCAAATAGTCCTTCATTTCATGTATATGTGTATGAAGATACCCAGTTGTAGACCAAAAATATACTCAAGTTTGTCAGTACTCTTCCCCGCCATAAAGCCTGGGAAAAGATTAAAATAGTAAAAACAAATGAACAAAACTCATTCTGAGCCCTAAATGAAGAGTAATCAGCTGTCAGTGACTGCAGACACACACAGCTGTTTTGGCACTTGTGAGCCTGCAAGTTTAGTAAGCCATACTGCACTCTACACTTTGAACACTGATACTTACAAGCTCAGCTTCAGGACTGCCTTTCACTGCCTTAAGTACTCGAGTAAGGTGCTGTGGCCAGGAGGTGGGGTAGGAATGGCACGCACCGAGGAACTATTCAGACCCTGAGATTGGAAGACTTTGTTGCCTTAGACCAGTGGGTCTCCACCCCCTTGGGGTCACATAACTTATGCTACAGTTATGAAGTAGCAACAGAAATCATTTTATGGTTGGGAGTCAACACAACATGAGGAATTGTATTAAAGGGTCCCAGCATCAGGAAGGTTGAGAACCACGGCCTCAGATGGAAAAGGCTCATGTTTGAGCAACCATGTTTACCAACTCCCAGCTCTGGCTAAAAAGCTCAGAGCACAAAGGCTTGGTGACACCAAATGAAGGGAGTCCTGATCAGAAAATTCTATCCCCAGAATGCAACTGAGCAAGGAAGCAAGAGAAAGCAGCACACACAGCTGTCCCCAGCCAAAGGATGATTAGGGAGAAGCAAGGAGACATACCAGGGCTGGCATTGGCTTCATGATGGGAAAAGATGAAAACACATCTGTGTGGGCACATGGGAAGACCAGAGGACTGACACCAATTTGTATTTTGTACCCCAAGAAGACACCTGAGGCTACATAACAATCAGGTTATCACTTGACATTTCTGGCCTTCCCACAGAGAGGTGGAATGCATTCCTAGACCTGGGTATGGCAGCACACGCCTGCAATCTTAGCGCCTGGGAGGCAGAGGCTGGAAGATCAGAAATTCAAGGTCCTCCTAGGCTATATACCAAGTTCAAAGGCAGCCTGGCCTACATGAGGCCCTGATTCAAATCACCAAAAGGGAAAAAGAAAAAGAAAGCCATCCACTTCCAGAAGGGAGGCTCTATGAGTGCTATGGAAACCTGAGGACTACAGCTGCTCTCTACCAGTTGACAGGGTTTGTTTTTGCAAGACGTCACTACACTGAGCTCTTTCAACCAAGTGCTCAGGTATAGACTGGCCACACTGAGTAGTAACAGGTGGCTGTGATGGTGCATCTTTAGTCCCAGCACATAGGGGTCCAGCCTGCTCTACAAGGTCAGTTAGTAAGTGTCAAGACAGATGTGTCTTAATGTAAAATTTAAAAAAAAAAAAAAAAGTCGGGCAGAGGTGGCCCATGCCTTTAATCCCAGCACTTGGGAGGCAGAGGCAGGTGGATTTCTGAGTTTGAGGCCAGCCTGGTCTACAGAGTGAGTTCCAGGACAGCCAAGGCTACACAGAGAAACTGTCTCGAAAAACCAAAAAAAAAA
>JADRCD010197842.1:18601-63107 GCA_019843815.1 Montemys delectorum
AGAGAGAGAGAGAGAGAGAGAGAGAGAGAGAGAGAGAGAGAGAGAGAGAGAGAGAGAGAGAGTTGGGATTGGGTGGTCTGGACTCTTCGGGAGACTCAGTGTGTTAATTATATACAGTTCAACGGAGAGGCAGATTATTGCATTGTAGTATACTAGGAGGTAATGTTAGAACGGACAATCAAGGAAGCAGAGCTTATGGTGAATAACTGGGTCAAGGAGACAAGTTTAGCTAATCTCCATTGGAACAACCTCTCTAGTGGACCATTGACAGGCTGGACATAGCCAGGCAGAGAAAGCTGTGGTAGGCATTTTTTTTCACACACCAGCAATGTCCACATGTGGACCAGAGGAAGATATTGCCATCTTTCTGAGCCTTACTGTGGGGCAAAGGCTTTGTCATTTTCTCAGGGGTCTAAAGCTTCAGAGTCCTTGACATGGCCACGTTCATGTTGGCAATACACCTTCACTCAGGACTTCTTGCACTCAGGGGTTCTACACACTGTGAAATTTCCATTTTATTGTGATGTTATTTTGATGTACATTCTACTCAGAGTATGCTGTCTGTTTTTTCTCTTGTGTATTGTTAAGTCCATTAATAAGTCTCTTAGGATAGCTCTAACTCACTGGTTGTTGTCTCAGGTCTTAGATATGCGAATGGGTCATTTGTTGAAAGCTAAAATTATACTAGTAAGTTCTCACAGAAGGGAACGTTTTAGTGTTCCCAGGAACTCCTTGGCAACAATTCCTTGCTAATTCATTAAAGTTTGCTTTCTTGTGTCTTAAATGAAGTGACAGCTAGTGAGCCACCCATGTAAACATGTGTGCTTCTTCCTCGTCCTTTCCACTCATTGGCCTTCATCTCTATCGCATCTATAGTAGTTATCCTTTAGATTCCAGATCAATCATACGGACATTTTTCACTGCCATTAATAGCTTTGTTGAGGTAAAATTAATATATGATATGATTCATCCATTTAAAGTGCACAGTTCATTCATTTGTTCATTTTTCTAGACTTAATGTCTCTGTGTAGCCCTGATTGTCTCTGAACTTGCTCTGCAGACAAGCCTAGCCTCAAATTCACAAAGATCTGCTTGCCTCTGCCTCCTGAGTACTGGGACTAAAGGTGTGTGACACCAGCACCCGGCTAGTTTGTTTATCTTTAGTATATTCATAGACATATTCATTCAGAGCCTCAAAGTGATAAAATCAGCAAAATAAACCAGATACAAGCAAAATCAGATAAAATTACCCTATACTAGAACCTCTGGGACTGTGAATCAAAGAAATCTGTGTTCCCTTTGCTGATCTGTCAGGGCATCAAGGGTCTAAGGACATCTGGCCATATCCACACAGGTTTAATGACACAAGGCATCAACATGAGTTTCTCCTCCCATCAAATGCTGCCTTTCAGACCATTGTCATTAGACGTTGGGAATTACTGACAGACTAACCTGAGTGACTCTGCCTCTCAGCTGTGGTAACCTCAGATCTGACTGAACATCCATACCACGTGTAGTTGAAAGTTCCTTGCAGTCCACTTCAGTAGACATCTTTCCTGAGCTGTGTACCCTCATTATACTTACTTTATCATCTACACAATGTCACTGTCATTTTCAATGGCACATTGAGAAAGGTATAGATTGCTAGCTTTTTATCCCATTTTCCCCCACAATTAAAAAAAGACCAAACTGTACAACATCTCATTGAACAATTATTCCGAATCCATCCTTCTGTATTGTCAGGGTTCTACTTTTATTGTTTCTTCCATCATATTTCCATTTATCTGATGGGAAATTGATTTTCTGCCTAGCGAAAAAATTCCTTTACTACTACATCAGAATGAGTTTCTTATTGATAATCTTTCTCTTTAATGCATTGTGCCAGCTAATATTAAAATGCAGATAAATTTTTCTGATATCTTCCCTTATGACAAAATGGTTATTTCATCTTATAGTCCATAACTGTAAATGGCAATAGCTCTTAATTTTGGACATAATACAAACTATAAGCAAATTCAGGCCAAATTTGTCGGCTTATAAGTTTTGAGCTTTGAACAAATTCAGTATAAGTGCTTAAGCCTTTAAACTCTATATGTTACTGTCTGCAGGAGCCATATCATGTCTTAGGTGAATACATGAGCTCCCTGTGGTGTCACATGCCTGTTATTTGAATTGTTATGATACATTATAACACATTATGAGGGGAAATGTAAGTCCACAAGCACTGTGAATTATGTACTATGGAATAGAAAAGGATTTTTTTTCCCTGAATAGTTTCTTTTGAGATAGGGTTGCACATATCTCTCACTGGCCTGGAACTCAATCAAACTAGACATGTTCTTATTCTTTCTTATTTCTGTATTGTTTTTATTCTTGGAATTTAGATTTATTCCTTGAAGATAAAAGCAGTTGACTCTGATTTGACATCATCTCGTTATGTGAAGGGTCTGGTAAGATAATACTGCTGCTAAGATCATGGTTTCTCTCCTGGGCTGCAGGGGTTAAAATTGCTAATTTAGACAGTAAAATACTACTTCTCTTTTGAAGAATGAGGATGTATTTTTATGTGTTTATCACCTTAAAAATTGAAATAAATCTGTAAGATTGAGGAAAAGTAGACCATACCCTATTTTTGTTGAGTACAACCCTAACCCTCATGTTTTCAAACTTTGCTGATATTTCCTCCAGTAAATGTTTAGTCAACAAGTTAAAAAAAATGAAGTGATCAGTTGAGGAAAATGAATACTCTGCTTTGAATGTGTCCTATCTTTTAGGAATGTAGTTCTTTCACAAAGCCTAGGAGCCTCTAGATGCTAGGTCATTTATAATGAAACAGATGGAGCTGGAAACAATCATGTTAAGTGGAATAAGCCAAATTAAAAATGACAAATATCACACATCCTCTCATATATGAAATCTAGATTAAAAAGAAAAGAAAGTAAACAGGAGGTTAATTTGAAAGAGGAAGGAGACTGTTGGGCCAGAGAAAGTAATGGGTGTAAATATAAGCAATATACGTGTTCTAGTCAATGTTCTGTTGCCATGAAGAGACACTAGGACCACAGTAACTCTTATAAAGAGAAAACACTTAACTGGGCTGATGTACAGGGTCAGAGGTTTAGTACATTGTTGCTATGGAAGGAAGCATGGTAACGCGCAGGTAGTCATGATGCTGGAGAGATAGCTGAGCATTCTACATCCAGAACTGCAGACATGAGAGAGAGAGAGAGAGAGAGAGAGAGAGAGAGAGAGAGAGAGAGAGGCACTGCCTAATAGTGCCACTCCAAAGTGACCAAGCATTCAAGTCTGTGAGCCTGTGGGGGCCACGCTTGTTTAAATAATCACAGCACATTATACACATATATGAAAATGTTCGGATGAAACCTGTTAGACTACTTATAACATGGAATGTTGTGTGTAGTTCCAAACTTAGTTTCGTGAACGACTGCCTATATTTCATCTGCTTCTTGGAAAGAATTCTGTTGCTTTCTCTTGCTTATTATAATATAATCTGAAATGATGGCCACATTAATAAAAGAATAGAAACATAAAGGGACATCAATAATTGTACAAATAAACTTCATGCTGCAGTTCTGATGTATGAAGTAGCCTGGGAATCTTTTGGTACTTACCTTAAGATTTTTGTTCCTTCCATAGCGTCTCTTACACGTGTATATATGGAAATTCACAATCTCATATTGAAATTAAAGGAGGACTTGTTTCCTGTGTAAACAGTAGGTTTTCTTTATGTTTATATTAAGCTGATGTTATTTCTTTTTTTCAATTTTATTTTTGTGTTATATAGTCTACTTTTTTCCATTGTGTATAATATTATATGATAAATGTAATATTTTAATTATACATTTAAATTATATATTTCCAATTATTAAAAATGAAGTGAAGCAGAAATGTTGGCACTTGGAGAGGAGACAATGTTAGTGGTGAATATTGGAAATGGGGGGCCTTTTGCATTTCTTTTCCTTCTTACCTGATTTTGCATTTTCTTCAATGGGAGTTAGAATAATTTAAATTGAATATTTTCATTTTCTTCTAGTTTTTATTGGCATCTTTGACTTATACGATCTAAAGCAGCATATAGAGGAGTGCATGCCCTTTTCTATCTTGTAAGATCTAGCAAGCTAATTTGGGGGTAGAAAAATGGTAGTTGTTTGTAGTGACTTCATCAGAGCTGAATTACAATAACTGTCAATTTATGATATTCAGTTCCTAGAAATACTGTTAGGACATTTGAATTATATAGAATAGTCTGCTATTAAAATGGTGTTTGAAGCCAGTAATGAAAATTTTATATTCAGTATCCTAGAAATAAATAAAAATATATACATATACATATGTATATATGTATGTGTATATGTATATATATATTTATTTATTAAGTTTCATTTTACTATAGGCCCCTGTACTGCACCCAGAAATTAGTCAGAATTCTAAAAATGTCATGATTATAAAAATCCTTAAGCTAGTGTGGCTGCTGTGTTATTAGGCTGTCCTATTGCTGTGATGAGACGCCATGGCAAAGGAACTTAGAGGACGAGGGGTTTATTGGGGCCTATGGTTCTAGAGATAAAGGGTCCACCGGGCAGGAGGTGTCAGCCGTGGCAGCTAGAGCCATAAGCTCCCATGTTCGCATCGTAAATCACATGCTAGGAAACCGAACCCACGGGGAATGGCAGCTGGCTTTAAACCCTAGAAGTCCGCTCCTATTGCCGTACTTCCTCCAAGGAGACCATCCCTCATAAGCCTCTCCAAACAATGCTACCAACTGGGACCAATGACTGAGACTGTGGCTGACACTGTCATCCCAACAGCCACAGTGGCCACGGTCTGATAATCTCAAGGCTTAGAGGTATAGGCCTGGGCATCACGACTTTGCAACCACCCCATGCAATATGAGTCACTGTCTCAAAAATTAATTCATTAAAAGATAGATAAAGTATACTCTTGAAAACATAATTAACCGTTATTTAATCATTAAGGGTTTTCTTTTTTCTTTTTTTTTCTTTTTGGTTTCTTCGAGACAGGGTTTCTCTGTGTATCCCTGGCTGTCCTGGAGCTCGCTTTGTAGACCAGGCTGGCCTCGAACTCAGAAATCCGCCTGCCTCTGCCTCCCAAGATCTGGGATTAAAGGCGTGCACCACCACCGCCCAGTTTCTTGATGCTGCCCTTTTTCTGTGTGTGTGTGGGTGTGGGGGCGGGGTAGGGTGCTCACTGTGTACCCAGGATGGCCTTGAACTTGGGCCAACCCTACCAGCCTCACCAGCGCGTGTGCTCCTAAGGAAATTGGGGTTCTCTCTCAGGCTATTAGTCTCATTTGTTAATTGTCGAATTGAAGTTCAGAGGGAAGCTTCAGGACCATTTTATTAAAGTTTAAGAGAAAAAAACAAAACAAAAAAAAAAACCCAAAAAACCACAGGCCAGGCAAGCTATAAATCTTGGCAGCAGCCTGGAGGAGAGGAATGGAAAACAGGAAGGAAGTCCTGCTTTTGAGTTAGGATCTAAGCCAGGCAACAATGATGCTCAGCAATGGAGAGTATCAGTGTGCTGCACGATGGAAGGGCAGGGACTTCACAGAAAGTCTGAAAAAGCACAGAGTGTCAAAGAAAACTTGGTGAGGCTCTGGGACAGAGGTAGAGCTGTAAGAAGGCAAACGTTACACTTTTCAAGTTAAGAGACTCCCAACCAGGCCGACTTCTCAGTGCAGCCTGACAGAAGCACTGTAAACAGTTGCTTTGGGAGAGGGATCTCTGTAAAAGGAAAATGCATGATTGCATCCAGGGGTTATATATCCCTCCCACTCCTGTAACACGGCTTCCAGTAAGTCAGCTGATTGACAGGCCCAGGTGAATTAACTTTTAAGGGAAGTGGCAATACCACTTCTAATCTTTGCAATAGATTGGCAAGTCATGTCTCCATCGCAGGCCAGAAGTTGAACTCTGAGTCTGCTCTTATACCAGGAAGAAGCAGCGTTTCCTTAATGGGCGTAAATAAAGACTGCATACTTCCAGTTTTTACCCTTGCATCTTACATCTTAAGGAAGTGCTGTTGTGATGTTTAACTTTCTGGTATTATCAGGCAGGGAAACAGAAATTGGGGTCCGAAGTTGACCATGAGGGAGCAGTGTATCCTCAGTGGCTTCCAAGCTACTCATCCCGGTATCAATGGGATTGTTGGCATAAGCTTCCCTAGCAAGTGAGCATTTTATATAAGCACATACCTTTTGGAAAAGCATAGTCAGTTCCTGTGTAAACAGCACACCAAATTGTGTTGTAGAGCCGCTCTTATTTGAGTAGCATACGAACTTCCTCACTCATTGGCTTTCAATTATCTCTAAACATTCACATATGCATGAGGTATCTATCACATTTATATACGATAAAATGTACTCATTTGAGGAAAATACTGTGAATTTTCATGAATATCTATAACCATAGGCACCATAACAACTTCTCATGACCTCATAGCAAGTCTTTCTTACTCTGAGTCATCTCTTCTCTATCCTTAGGCACAGGTGGACACTGGTCCTTCTCATTACTCTGAATTGGTGTACCTCCACCTCAGCTCGGCCGTAGCACCATTAGAGTTTTTGGAAAGTTCGCTTTTGAGGGGAGCCAGGGTGTTGCCATGTAGGGATTTTAGCAGCATTCTGGGGTTCTCTGCCCATCAGGTGACCTCTCACTCCACCACCTCTGTTGGACAACTGAAATGCCTATTGCCAAATTCCCCCCTTGAGGTCAGAACTGCAACCACTTGAGAACCCCCGCTTCCTCTAAGATTGCTTTTCTGGGGCCCACATTTCACAGGAATGATAGTACAGAGTCTACGTCCTCTGTACCTCTTTCAGTTTGCTCAGTATACCAAATGACTCAAAAGTTATAGATGCCGTTATACAAATGCTACTTGCTTTCTTTTTATGGAATGGGAGGTCAGTATTTAATCATCAACTACAGTCTGTTTAACCATTTCCTCTTTATGTTCCTCTAAATCCTTTAAAGCAATAGTGGATACTTTGGGGCAGGGAGTTACTTGTGTATCAGTTTGCTTTTGCAAGGCTATCATTTGCTGTGAGGGGCTGGCCATGGTGGCATACACCTATACAGCACTTTGGAATCTTAGGCAGGCGCATCATGAGTAAGAAGTGTGTGCACAGCACAGTGGTGGTAGGCTTGTGTGGCATTCAAAGCTTTTTTTTTTTTTTTTTTGTAACTTAAATATCCTTATCCTTATACATTGTTATTTATGCATACAAATACCGTTTTGGCTGTGATAACTGGGGTGATGGATGATATATCTCAGCCTTTTAAGACTAATTAGAACTGTAATTTAGATTGTTTTCTCTTTACTGAGATGTCTCTGTGTCTATTCTTGGTGTGTGCACATGTACAGGACTATGATAGTTTTTCCTTACTTTTAGTTTCAGCTTCTGTGGTCAGTTACTCACTACCCACCAAAGTCTGAAAATATTGAGTAGGAAATTCTGAAACTAATAATTGTAAATTGTTTTTTGTTGGCATTAATCTGATAGGAACTCTGCTGCCAGCTCATTTTGTCCTATTCTGCATGTGAAACATTCCCTGTCTAGCCATGTGCTATGCATGTTCTTTGCCTATTTCTCATTTAGTGGCCAATATGATGGTTAGCAATTGTGGCATACTAGTGTCGGTGTTCAGTTAACCCTTAATGTACTCAATAGTTCCAATATAGAGTACGAGGCTGTCATTTTCTCATACTAAATTATCACTGTTCCATTTTGCTATTAGGGATTATTGTTAGTTCCTTTAACTTTAGATATTTAGATATTTTAGTTCCTTTAGATATTTGACTATCTAGCCCACAATATTCTAACCTGTTATTTTGCTTACTAGACAATGATATTGGAAATCTGTTATCATGCTTCAAAATGTGTGATAAACAAACCGAGTGGATAGAAAATTGCCGAAAACAGTTTGGTAAAGCAATGAAGTCCAAGCCGGATGCAGTCCGTGGAAATGGTGAGTGCGGTGTTCCACACTGGGGATCTCCCTGAATAAAGTTATTAGAGCAGAAACTGTGGCTCCTGGGGAGTTCTACTTGTGTGTGCTGGAAACATAATGCTAATTGGAAAAGTCCATTGTCCTACAAGGGATTTGTAATTCTGAGAGAACCAAAGATCAGAGTACTTTTACGCCTTAGGACAGACTGTCTGAGGTGATGAGCATCTCTGAGGCTCCCCTGTCTTTCCTTGGGTAGCTTACCTGGTTTCAACAGTCTTCACTTCATATACCACACTGTTGTGTCTTTGTAGAAGACTTAACGAGTTCACTAGTGACCTAAGTATCTTAAAACATCACCAGGCATCCAGCAAAAACCAACTAAATGATTCCTAAGGAGGCTTTGTCATAAGGCAGTGTCTCTAGTTTCAAACTTATCAAGCAAGTTTCACTTCAGTTATTTGCACGTGCTTTAGCTTTCTGAAGCTGTAACTTTAATCTGTTGCTGCTGTAAGATAGACTTCCTAAACATTGTCATTTAGAAGGGACTTAACTTCATCAGCCATATGTAATGAATTTCATATTTTTTATAAAATTAAAAGCAGAAATTTAAGAACTTAACTTATAGTTTGCTAGAAGTGATATTTTAGAGAGTAGTGAAATATTTATGTGGCAACAAAATCACAAATTATTCAATTATTCTCCACAGCATGAGTATAAATGAGCAGTTAAACATGTTTTGTATCCCTTAAGATTTATAAAGTATCTATACTATATATATATATATATATATATATATATTCTTGATTGTGTAAGAGAGAATATTTAAAATAGGCTTTCTCAGTGGGTTTTGCACATGGCCAAAAATATGTAGCAGCTTAGGAGAGAAGTGGCTTGGAAGAGTTTAGTTTAAATGTTTAAATACATCAGAAACACAGCTCTGGCCTTAGATTTGGTGGCACACACCTTTAATCCCGTTACTTGGGAGTTAGAGGCAGGTGGATCTCTGAGTTTAAGGCCAGCTTGATCTACAGAGGGCATTCCACAACAACCAGGGATAAACAAGAAACTCTGTGTTGAAAAATGAAATAACAACAGAGTATTTGTGTCTCATAGGGATACAGAAGTGTCACATGTCTATCCATTATCTTCTGGAATGCTATGGATAAACCTAACAAAGGGTTTTCTTTGCTATCTGGGGCACTGTCCATATGTCCTTCCTCAGTTAGTCATTGCTTTTTGATGCTGTGTCCATCAGTACACTGTAAGCTACTTCCAATCATAGCTCCAGGATTCTCTGCCTAATGCTTAGTCACTTACATAAAGCTCAGTATACTCCACAGCAACTTTATTATGTAACCTATATTTTATCAATGATGAAATAGAAATTCATAATTTTATTTAACCACCTAGTTCTCTTATAGTAGAAGAGGTAAGAAGTGGATCTAGGTAATCTAATGTCAAAAGCTACAGTGTTACTTTTCTATGTCACCTTTTTATACCTAACCTTTTGTCTATTAGAGACAGTATTTATCAAATAGACACAGACAAATAAAATACTGACTTAATAATAAATTATGTTGTTGTATATAGTGTCTCATGGCGCACTTATTTCCAACCTTACAGTGGCCCACCCAGTTTGGGTCTTGAACTCCTGACTATTGGTGGCCAGGGAATCAAAAGAGAGACACATAGACACAATAGATGGGGTCTCCACAACCAGGAGCCTCAGTGTGTTTATTGTACAGCATAGGGGGAGGAGGTAGCTAATCTTGGTAGGAAGTCCCTATAGAGGCACAACATTAGGCTGTGAATACCTCAGGAGAAAGCCCCAGTTGTAGTCTCTTCACATGCTGGTTTCCTGTTCATGGGCACTCACGCTGGGACCCCTACAGAAAGTCTTAAACCCATGCGGATATCAGCTTTGCCAGTTTCCCATAGATTGGAGACCTTGCTGTCCTTGACATGGCTGTACCTGTGTCAACAGTGCTTAGTCACTCATTACTTCCCTCACTTAGGTTTTCTCCCAGTTCCTATGTACACTGTTCTATAATCTGAGGCAAACTAATTTCAAAAGCAAACCCACTGCAAAAACATTCGACAGACTGTCTGTGTATGTATATGTATATATGTATGTGTGCATATGTATACACACACACACACACACACACACACACACACACACAAGTCTGCCTCTGCAGCCTTGGACAGCTTGGGTTATAAATATGAGCGACCTACAGTTATGAGATTTAATACTTTAAAAACTATCCTTTGTAAATTAACCTACTGTGTTTTTCTTTAACACACTGATATAATGATACATAATATACAGTAGTCTACCTGTTAAAAGTTTCAAAATTATGAGAGATTGAATCCATTTTAAATTTCTCTATGACTACAACGGTCCAACTGAAAAAAAAAGGGAAAAATGGAAGAAGGAAGCGCAATTGCAGTTTGAGGAGCCGCTTGCTGGAAGTATTGGTCTCCAGTGGGCAGATGCTGCCTGTTTTGGCAGTGGGGAAGGGATGGAGAATAATCCATTAATAAGCAGTATTCACACATTTAATTAAATCTGACCATCTTCACAATGATCAGAGAATTTCCCACCTTTTTGCATATGGGCTCCTTGTGTTTGTGGGTCTCCTTACAGACAAGAAGCACATGAGAGGATCAAGTGAGCCTGTGGGGAAGGACAGCTGTGCATTTCAGACTTACAGCCTCTCGGAGAAGTGATGGTTGACATGACCCTGAGTCTCTCTTTAGCCCACAGAAATGTTAACTAGTACATGTACTTTGCTCCATTTGTATTAACACTTCAATGCCAGAAGAAAACACAGGGGAGTCTCTGCTTCACTGGTTGACTTTCAAATGTGGTGTTGGATTCTATACTTTCTATTCATTATGATGCAGATCATTACAGAATTCCCTTTGTTCTTTTCCTGTTTTATTGTCAGGGAAGTCTCAGTAAATTAACTGACGTGTGGTGTTCTGTTGGCTTTCCTACCCTAATTTCTTAGTATCTGTCCATTGTTAGCAATCAGTTTCAGAACCAAGCCCAAATGTGGTCATTTCTAACCTCTTGCCTCTGATGTTCTAGAGGCAGCTCTCCATCAAAGCACCATTTCTTCATTATTTTCAAATCAGTATCTCCTGTTAACCTTTTATGAGTGTTCTAATAGTCATCGAGTTTAATATCTGACTCAGTTCATCACTAAAATTCCTATGAGTGATTACTACAGTTTAAGTTGGTCACTGTGTAACACATACCTTTCTATCATATAGGTCTTGAAGATTGAACTCTCCTCCTTAGGCTAGATCTACAAAGGTCTTCTCTGATAAGATTTCAGGACTACAAGAGTATCTCAGTGGTAGAGCTCTTGCTTAGCACATAATGTCCTGTGCTTAGTTCTTAGCATCTCCCTAAAACACTTTCAAAGAAGGTAACAATAAAAGAAGAAAAGCCTATGGTAGACTCATTTATCTGACAGAAATAACATTTAAGGACTGACATAGTAAAACTATGAAAAGCGGTTCCAACGTGACCTACACTTTTGGAAGACAGGTCAGATGTTTCTGTCCTTATCTGTGTTGGGATACACAGGTAAAGAACTGTGGCATCCCACATACAGCAAACAAAATGACTCCAGAAAACAGAAGGCAAGCTGGCTACTTAGACTCCGTGGAAGTAAATTCTTTGTGTTTTCGTTTGGCCTGTATATTCTAGCCTGATTGATTGAGAATGACAACAGACGCTGGAAAATGGAACAGAGCAGTAAAACCCTGCTTTCTTTAGCTGCAGCACCAGGGAAAGGGCAGCCTCCCAAAGGCAGAAGACTTCTCACGGGTTACCTTCTTGTCTTGGAAACAGAATGGGAAATGGTTCTCAGCCAGACTCAGTATTTATGTCCTGAAAGACAGTGTGAGACAACAAAGATGTCTGAAGAAATGATGGCTGGGAATTTGTTAACTTATCGAGAGTCCTGAGCTTACAAGATCTGAGTAGACCCTAACATGGAGATGTGCAAGGCACCCCATGCCAAACCAGCAAATCTTAGCTTTCAAGCCAGACAAGGATCCTTGAAAGCCAAGAGAATCAATACATTTTCTACCAGGGATAAGCATACGGTGGACAGTGGGCTTCTCAGGACAGATGGAGGTCAAATTGAAGTGGAGCATTAGTCAACATAATGAAATTGTCCCCACAAATGAAGAGAGGTCAAAAGGTTCTCATCTGAAGGAAGGTCGCCCTACAGCATAGCTAAAGGAAGTTCTTGTCATTTTTGCTCCCCTTCAACTTGTGAACCTGTCCTTGTTCAAAGATTTTTTTAAATGAAAAAACAGCAAAGATTTTGAAATGAAAGAATGAAGCTGGACAGTTTGAAAACATGATGAAGAACAGGATGACTATGCATACAATATTTTTATTAAAACTACATAGAGTTGTGTGGACAAAGTTCTTACAGAATTAGAATTCTGATTTTAGGGAGTAGAGGCATAAGAAAGAAATATGTTCTTGAATATGCAAGGGTCTGAGGAGCAAAATACCTGCTCACCTCCTGCAAGATGGAGAGGGGAAAACCTGAACCTTTAATGCAGCTCTCGTACGCGCTGATGAGATAGCTGTCATGTACTCACTTAGAAGTGAGTATGGGCAGTGAAACCAGCACACAGTTTGAGTGTTTGCACTATGTTGTTGGAGTGATGGCGTCTTAATCTTCTATAACTTTAAAAATATACCTTTATTTCTTAGTTTGAAGGCTGGGAAACCCGAGGAGAGGACTCAGGCCGATTCCGTGTCTACTATAGGCTTGTTATCTGTTTCAGAGATGGAGCCCTTAGTGCCGTCTCAACATGATGGAAAAAGGCAGTGTGGCTCTGCAAACCTCTTTAAAAGAGTGTTGGTCACATTCAAAAGGATAGAATGCTCCTGGCTTGCTGACTTCCCAAATGTATCATCTCTTTTAAATATATCTTACCTAGTATTGGTTGAATGTGTTTTTGATCAAGTCTACCTCCTATTCCTCTGTCCTCTATTTCCTTTTCTCTGTCTTTCTTTCCCATTTCGAATGATGACTCTGTCTTGCTCTCTCTCCTCCTCTTCCTCCCCCTGAAGAAAAATGACTGTCCTTTCCCAAGCTACGATCAGTTGTCCAGTGCAGCCTCAGACTTGGTGGGGTGTCAGGGATGTGGAGTGTAATTATCTTACAATATGCTGGTCTAGGGGAATGCTAATATTCTCGAAGGATGGGATGGGGATGGGGCAAGGTCAAGGGAGAATTGAAATCAACCTCTTTCTCTAAAGCTCCTGCCTTGAGTCTTTCCTCTACAGAAAATCCATGTGTTCTTTTAGGCCTATGAATACAATAGAGTAGAGTCTTTTAACTATGTTCCTAGTCTAGAGAGCAGGCATAATTAAAGGTACAAAGGCTGTAATTTAAAAATCCTTTATAGAACCCTCAGACGTGTCATTTAAGATTAATATATATTTTAAATGAAACAATACTCCATAGTTTGCTTTCAGGGAGAGAATTCGTTTTTAACGTTAAGAATTGCTTCCGACACCCTAAAGTTTGGTATCTTTCACCAACAAGCTATAATGTTGATGACCTTCCATACTTCTGTGGTTTTAGGAGATTCTGCTGGCATTCTGAGTATGTTGCTTCCAAGACAAAACGAAAAACAAAAACAAACAAATCCAACCAAAGCAAATTAAATAAAATCCCAACGTGGAATTTTTAAATTACTCCCTGGTACCTGGAGGATTAGAAAATGGGATCTTCTTTCTTGCTTTTTTCCAGTGTAGAGAGAGATGCCAGCCCGTCCTTTTCTCTGGCTTTCCTTTGAATCATCCTGTCTCAGGCCAAGCCTTCCATGTATAAGTGGCAAATCTAACAACTTCCATACCATGCAGGTGTCAAATATCATGCTTTCTGTGTGAGGTTCGAAGCAACAGGCATACTGACACATGAGCCTGTGTACAAAGACAGCAACAAAAACCCCTTGTGTTTGAGAGAATGCATACCAATAGCTCCTTTGCAGTATGCTTTGATTTCCCCCATTATTTCCAACATTATACTCAAATACATAGCACATAGTTACAATATAATTGAAGGCTGAAATGGACATATCCATAGAAAATGATGTTTCTGAGCAATGTTTGTTTCTATGTATCTTGCACTTTAGATTATTAGTCTTAATCATTAAATTAAAAATAATTGTATGTGAACTTTATCGCATTATCCTTTCTAGAAAATCTACTCAAAAGTTTACTTACATAGAAGTTAAAAGAAGTGGCCACCCGGGAATATATTATATATGGATTCGTAAGAGACAAACTTCTGAAACGGTTTTAGAAATACGATAGACTTATGCCTGTGCTTATAAATATAGAACCAGCCTAGACAATTTCAAACTTAAGTCTGTATCCAGAGGTATTTTTTTAAGCCATGACTATTGAATTTTCATGTTTTTAAATACTTACTCAGCTTTGAAATCCTATAATGAATAGAGTTCAATGAATAAAAACATTTCATTTTCATCTCTAGCCATCAAACTGTTGTAATATATAGCTTGCTCTCTACAATTACTGAAAACTACACCGTTCCATTTTTGTTACTTGGCTTTTACATTTTGAACACTAATTTTTTTCTTTGAAGAATTACATGCTTTGAATATACTTGAATGTAAAGTAGAATCCATGTAGCTAATAAAGGTCATGGTTAATATTCCAAGAATAAGAAGAGTACAATTTTGAAGTGAAGCAAGATCACTGGCCTTACTGTATAATAATCAGCCACTCGACAGATTCTGTATTTCTGTAGAGAAAAGAAAACAAATTCCTCTGGGTTCCATATTAACCTTAATCCCCTGGAGCATCCATTTGTAGGCTATAAGCAAACACTGTGATATTATCACACCAGCCTGGAAAGGAATCATTTTGTCATTTCTAAGTCAGATAGTGCATGCTTTCTTTGGTCTGGTTTCTTGAACGGATACTATCAGCTGCAAAGTATAAAAGACACGATATGCCACAGATCTGAAAGTGATATGGGCGATGCATTAATCTTGATCTTAGAGTTCACTATTTTCTTCTGTATGCAAATGATGAGAAGTGATCACCTCGTGAATACATTAAAAACAATTAACAAATTCTGAAGTGACTGTTAGGTAATCTAAAGATGATAGACATTTCTTCTTTAGTTATACATTGAATGAGTTCACAGCTAAGTTATTACGATTTCATTGACATCAGAAACATTATGAATACTGATAAAAGTCTGTGTTTTGAGCTGAACTCTTCAGAGCTGTGGCCTTCAGGTGACTTTTATGTGCTAGTCTGTGACTTAAAGATGCGCTGTCATGCATTGTGCTTTCTTGACTTTTAAAATTCTAATCATTCTCATCCCTGTTCCAGCCTTAGGAGAACTACTGGAAAAATTTGTGCTGCTTCTCAGTGAAAACCCATCTGAATGTTACTTCCCTTCAGTGGAATACACAGGTATCTTTTAAAATAATGAGATGTTTGAAAAAAGTGGTTAATATGTAAATAGGTGCTGTTTCATAGTGCTATGTGTGCGGAGCACTGAGATGTGTAAGTTCTCCTATCTGAAAATTCTCTCACTTCACACCTACTTGCTCCACATATCAATACCCATTGTTAATTTCTGGGTTTCCTTGTGATGCTGGAACTTCATTTGTTTCTGGTCTCTGTACAAGCGTTTTTCCCCTTATAGCATAGCCTACCCTTCAGATTTTATAGTATGTCTCTTCCTAGTCTTGTCTTCTGATAATCACCTTCTATGCTGACCTGCTTTCCGCTCCACAGTTGCAAGACTGGGAAAGTTACACCGAAAGTTTATTTTCGCTCACTCTTCTGCCCTGACACAAAAGAAGTGTAACTGGGGATAGCTGCTTGCTTCTAGGTCCCCATTGGACATCATTTGGCCAACATCAGTCAGTGTGTGCACTAACATCTAATCCTCACAGAGTTCTGAAGATCCCACCTTGAAAGTGCAATAGTCACAGTAACATTCTGTTTCTTTTAAAAAAAATAATCATTTTATTTTATGTGTATGTTCTGCCTGCATGTATATATGTGCGTTCTCTCTCTCTCTCTCTCTCTCTCTCTCTCTCTCTCTCTCTCTCTCTGTGTGTGTGTGTGTGTGTGTGTGTGTGTGTTGCTCATGGAGACCACTAGAAGGCACCAAGTCCCATAGAATTGTAGTTATAGATGTTTTTAAGCTACCACATGGGTGCTGGGAACCAATCTAGCAAGAGCTCTTAACCACTGAGCCATCTTTCTAGCCCCTCATTTCCCCTTTTAAGAATATATTCTAATTATTTGAGAATACCCTCCCTTTTTTTAACATACTGAGTCTACTTTGTGGTCCCCAAATACTCTTGGGTCTGAAGCCTGCCTCAGACCACTGACCTACAGGGGTTCACACCCTTAAAGAAAACTGACCCCCTGTTTTCCAACAGCTATCACATGATAGATCTTTAGCTAAAGGTAGGACTTTATGCCTCCATGCCTCGCACTATGATGGGATTTTGTCTGCCTTGTGCTTGTGTAGGTGTCTCACATGTTGCCCCAATCGCTGAGTTCATATGTGCAACTTCCCTGTTGTTTCTGGGAAGCACTGTTTTCTTGTAGTTGTCTGCCTACAAGCTTTCTGCCTCCTCAAAGTTGCTCTTTCTTGAGGCTCTCATCTGGGGTTAATCTTCAAGGTTTGCTTCAGATGAGAGTAAATAGCATTTACCTACGCCATATACATTAATGATTTTAAAATTTGTATCTTCTAGTCAGAGGTTTTTAATTTCCTTTTTATTTTTTAGGATTTTTTTTTGTCAGCTTCATTCTCATAATTATAGTTGCCAAATAGAAGATTTACCTGGAAGCCTAGACACTATGACATTTTTTAACCTCAGAATGTCAGCAAGAGCTCTTTTGTGCCTACTGACATACAGTGTTCTATGTGTCCTGTTTGGGTAGGAGGTACATCTGAGTCGGGAACTGACAAGTCAGCACTGGATTTGTTTTTCAATATTACTCCTGTGTTCCACTCTACCACGTCTCAAATTTACTTCAGTCTGTCCCTCATTATTCTCCTTTATGCCAATTAAGGCTAGCGTTGCCTCCTGCCTAGGGTATCAATGACCCTTTGCGTGTTTTTCATTTTATAGTCTGATTACTTATCACATATATTCATTCATTCTTGTTCTTTCTGGAGTGGTGTTTTGCTTAAGGTAGAGCTTTATAGCTTAGCTTAAGCCAGGCTTGTACTTCCTTTCCTCTTGTCTCATCTTTCCTATTATAGCCATAAGAGCTTCACATTCAGCAAAAATGATATTCTTTACACACAGTAAGAGTAGTCCTTGACATGCAAACCTGGACCTATTTATTTCTCTACTCCTTCATAGGTTGCTCTGACCACTGAGTAGAGTGTAAACTTTTTATGGTACCCATAGCTTTACACTGTTCTGCTTCGTTGGTTTTCTTGGGTCTCATCCCTTTCTCTTGATGACCTAGTTTTATTTTTACTGTATAGCTTTCCTAACAGTACCGACAACTTTCTCTTGTCCTAGATAACTACATTTTCATTTTTCCAACAAATATATCTTTGTATATAAGCACTTTCCTACTCATGCGGTATGAATTTTTGTGTGGTTTGCATTTTCTAAGCATATTATGGCTCCCACGTTCGAAAGGCTGAAGGGGGAGAGAGGGGATAAAGCAGGGGGAGCCAGATGAAAAAGTAGAATGATTCAGAGGAGGGCAGTGGTAGCAGAGTTTGGAAGAAGCATTTATATTCTTAGGGCATTGTGAATACATGGCTCACAAGACCGAGTAGTAGGTTGCATACAGGCTGTAAAAGAATGGAAGACTTTCTTCATCGTTCTGGGCCACTGAGAAGGTAGTGTGGTTAACCCAAGAAAGTATTTCTCTCTTGTGTTCATAGCAGCTAAGGTTGCTTGCACAAGATCAAGCCAGTCAGCATTGAAGCGTGGAGTGGGGAAATGCTCATGGAGCCATGAACAGCTGATGGCTTCCAGGTAAGGTAGAGTCAGCTTTCTTTAAGAATGTGACTCCTGGGAGGTCGGCCATATGCCAGTGAATGGCCCCACTCCCAATAATTAATGCACAATGTAAATTGGCATTGATGGGTTATTGACTAGGGAAAGAGCAGGACTTTCTTTCCCTAGAACAGAAGAGAGTAGGGAAGTGAAGGCAGATTTTGGAGGAGATGTGGAGGAGAATTGGGGGCTGAATATGATAAAATATATTGTATGAGATTTTCAAAGAAATAAAAACATTTTAAAATGAAGAATAGAATAGGAATAGGTATGAGATGAGGGGAAGGTTTGAAGCTAGCTTTTCCTCTTGTGCTGTTTTGAGTACTTGTTAGTATTCTAGCAGATATGCTCACTGCTCACTGGGTCTGTGAATCTGGATTTTAGAGAGAAAGATATGCTAGAAGGATTAATTATTAATCCATCAGCTTTGTATTAAAACCAGGTACATAGCTCACTGTCATTTTTTTTTTCTCATGCCCTGACACTGTATCTGATTCTTCATGATGCCTCGGTCTCCTATAGATAGTTCCTATGTTTTATAATTATTGTGTCCTTTGGACCTAGAACAATGTTCACTTTGAAAATAGTTAAATGATATATATTACTATCCATGTATGGGATGTACATGCATGATAATGCTCAACACAGCTGTTAAGTTTGGGCAAAGGATAAACTTTGTCTTTAATCCTTAGTAGAAGTTCTTTCTCTCTGTTACTGAGTGTTCTTCCAACTATTGTTTGGATGGTTATTTTGCTGCCTCTGGCTAAATTGCTCTATTAGGTCTCACATTTATTTTTACCTTTGAGGTAGCACTTGGTTAAATATTTTTGTTATTATATAAGTATCTTAGGGTTTCTACTGGTATGATAAAACACCGTGATCATGGGCAACTTAAGGAGGTCTACTGGCTGGTTTTGTGTGCCAACTTGACACAGGCTGGAGTTATCACAGAGAAGGGAGCTTCAGTTGGGGAAGTGCCTCCATAAGATCCAGCTATGGTGCATTTTCTCAATTAGTGATCAAGGGGGTAGGGTCCCTTGTGGGTGGTATCATCTCTGGGCTGAAAGCCTTGGGTTCTGTAAGAGAACAGGCTGAGCAAGCCAGGAGAAGCAAGCCAATAAGAAACATATCTCCATGGCCTCTGCATCAGCTCCTGCTTCCTGACCTCCTTGAGTTCCAGTCCTGACTTTCTCCAGTGATCAACAGCAATGTGGAAGTAAGCTGAATAAACCCTTTCCTCTCCAACTTGCTTGGTCATGATGTTTGTGCAGGAATAGAAACCCTGACTAAGATAGGAGGGGAGGGTTTATTTCAATGACATGCCCTGAATCACAGTCCATTGATGGAATCCAAGGCAGAAACTCAAATCAGGTAGAAGCCTAGAGGCAGGAGCTTATGAAGAGTCCATGGAAGGGTGCTGTTTACTGACTTGCTCCCCATAGCTTGCTCAGTCTGCTCTCTTTTAACACCTGGGGCCATAAGCCATGGGCTGGTCCCTTCCATATCACTAAGAAAATGCCCTATAGACCAGTTTTATGGAAGCACTTTCTCAATGAAGGTTTCCTTCCCTCAGATGACTGTAGCTTGTGTCAAGTGGACATAGAACTATCCAGCACAGTGCCTCTATTCTCATGAATTTAATTCAAAACAAGTCCAAATAGACTGATACTTAAAAAACACACAGATGATTTGATAGTAATTTACATCTTGCAGCATCTAATATCAAACTGGGGAAAAGGTAAAAGAAGCTGTAAGATAATAAAATGCAAATAAAAGAGATCTTCGAAACCTAAGGCATGTAATGGGACCTATGGCTTAGATGTGTGCAGACAGTCTTCATAGGATGTGCCATATAACCCTCTACCAGCTCCAGAAGAGGGAAAACTCTTAAAACAAGGGAACAGACAAAAGGAGAGAAACCAGGCATTATGAAGATTTTAAAGAGGTGCATCTGGGAAGGAAACTATAATTTTTTTGAATAAACCTTGTAACTTACCTGAGAACACTACAGTGTTTGGAAGTGACAGCTATAGCATGAGGTGAATAGAAGATTTTAAGCTTGTGGCTTCCCATCATTACAATGGAATGTAGTGATCACCAGTTTCATCAGCTCTTTATGGTACATTGTTCTGCTGGGTCATATTTCCCACAGACAATATAAAACGATTATGTTTTATGTCTTCTCAAAATACTTAAAAGGACTGATCACTTAATGCATGTGTATTTTCTACAGTCATTTCTGAATTGTGCTGAGTGAGATCCCAGATGTTGAGTTCCTGGGATATATTTTGTAGTCAGATGCACCCTGAATGTGAATTGAACTTATTGAAAAGGGTCGGATGATCAGCTGCATACCACAGCTTTGTAGTACAGCCAAAAAATAAAGTGGCTGCCTGCTGACTGGTGGTTGGGAATCTGTTATTGTGATGTAGTGAGCAAGTGCTGTTTTCTCTCGAGTGTGTTAAGGGTCCTCATCCTCCTGTGGTTTTAAACGGGAGGACAATGGCTGCTATTGTAAAATTCCCGTTCTAATTACTGCAAGCTGGCAAGCCTGGGCTTTAATATAAAAGATGCTTCGAAACAAATTCTGGACATATTCACTGCTTTTATGTGTTTCTTAAAGTGAGAAATTGATTGTCTTTTTGCAAAGTGACAGCTTTCTAAGCCCCACGGTGGCTGAAATTAGAACAACATAGCTATCCATCTGCTGTTACTTCCCTCAGGAACTCTACTCGCTATAAAATTTGCAAATCTGGAAAAAACAAATGAGTTTGGTGTTTATTCCCTCAAAGAAGAACGGACAAACAGATAAAAGCCCTGCACATTTGCAGTCAGTGGTACACCTATGCAGGGATCTTTGCAAACCTTAACAGATGTTCCTTTTTTGTGTCACCTCCAGTCTGTTAAACAAATTAGATCCTTGTAATTGATTATTTGCAATGTTCTATTAAATTTCCCTTACAAAGGAGTAGATTCGTAAAAATCTCTTCTCTTGAAACTAGTTAATCTATAGACTGCAAAGATACCATTGTTTTACGTTTGACCATTAAAATGTAACTTTAAAAATTATTTTTATTTTTACTTTTATTTAATGGGTACAGGTGTTTTTGCTGAGTGTACCACATGTCTATATACCACATATGTGCCTGGTACTCACAGAGGCCAGAAGAATGCATGAGATATTTGTGAGTAGCTATGTGGGTGCTGAAAATCAACCTAGGTTCTCTAGAAGAGCAGCCAATGCTCTTAACCTCTGAGTCATTTCGCCAGCCCCTAAAATGTAACTTTTTGAAAGACTTTTTTGTATTAATTATTACTTTTTTATATGTATTGATGTTTTGCGTGTATGCATGTGTATATATGCGTGTGTGTGTGTGTGTGTGTGTGTGTGTGTGTGTGTGTGTGTGTGTGTATCATGTTTATGTAGTGCCCACAGAGGTCAGCAGAGGACTTGGATCCCCAACGACTAGGGTTGCAGATGGTTGTGAGCAACCTTTTGGGTTCTGGGAATTCAATCCAGGTCTTATAGAAGAGCAGCCAGTGCCCTTAACTGGTGAGCCTCCTCTCCAGTCCCTAAATGTGACTTTTAAATTTAGTATACATACATACATACACACACACAGGCACACATATATACACATACATTCACACATATACATGTCTTTTAATATGTGATCAAATGTTAGGCTAACAGATTCTTTTCTGCTTAATATTTGAAGAATTTTTACTGTTTTTTGCTTAATATTTGTAGAGTATGCAGAAGGTATATCGATAAAGTTGCATGTAAAGAAAGATCTATAGCACAGGCCTAAAATGATCAAATAAATTATAGCGCACATCAATATGGGGAGTCAAGGAAACTCAGATTTTTTTAGGTATAGCTCCTTTATTTCAGGCAAAACTCTAACACCTTTAAAGCTGACATTTGAAGTGTGTTCTTGTCACTAAGAAGTTCTGTTGTAATGTCATGTGAACAGTTGAGTGAGCCGTTGCTGGTGGCTGCTGTCATAGAAGATGAAAGGGGGACACAAAGGTAGAGGAGTGTGCTCTCTGTGAGGACAGCAGAGCTGAAAGAAAAGTGTAATTGCATAACCAAGGTGCCAAAACAAGAACATTCTTTCTTTCAAAAAGCTTGGGCTGAGGATGCTTGTGGTAGATTTACTCTCTTCTACCCTAGCAGTATGTGCTTGCTTTGTAAACCTAAAACAGAGAAGGCATTCCCAGAATGAGAGATTGTACTCCATATTAAATAAATATTTGTAATTACAGTGGTTGATTATTTTAAATAATTTTCCTATGAAGCTTTAAGACATTAGTTTGAGTCAAAACATTGTTAACTGAAAGGTGTCAAGCATTAAGTCACTGGCCAATGCCTTTTTGATTTCTTAGGCTTTCCCAATGTTTCAAGTAGGTAGGAGAGTTTTAGTTTCTATGTCTTGGTTTCAGAAATACTTGTACGATAATGCCTGTTTCTTTCTCTAGCTTTTCCCCCGCTTTTTATTATGTCTATTTACACGTGTATGTGTGTGTCTGTATGAATATATGCCACATGAGTGTATGCTTGCAGAGGCCAGAAGAGGGCACCAGATTACCTGGAGCTGAAGACACAAGCAATTGTGAGCTGACCACTATGGGTGTGGGCCCTTTGGCCTAGCTTGACAGCTAGAACTGAGCTTTCTGTTGGTAGTCTCTGGGCTTCCTTTGTTGGGTCCATCAGCTTCAGGTGCCTGTTCTGTCTTCTACATTCTCTTGTGGATATCAGTGTCACTCATCAGAACATTAATTTTTACTTCATTTTAATTTTGAGAAAGTCATTTGCCATGTAGCCCAGGATGACCTTAGAGGCTCCCTGGCTCAAATTCCCCATTGCTGGGATTACAGAGATACAACACCCTTCAACTGGTTCAACCTGGTTTTTTTTTTTTTAGTCATTAAATCCTATTGGTATTTACCACAACATTTCTTTTTCATTTTATTTCTAAAGATTTTGATTCTTCCACAGTAAGTTGCATTTGGTCCAGGATTATAGAATGTTTCTTTCCAGCCTTTATTGGCTAATATTAATGTGTTCTTCTTACAAAAGTGTCACAATATATATCAAATACAAGTCAATAGTTGAAGCTCCTCCATTAATTTATGTTCTAAAACTATTTTGGCGTCAGAGAGTAGACTTCTTCATTCCTGCTTTGAAAACCTCTAAAAAATAAATGACTTTTTTTTTTTTCCTGTGGGATTTTATTCATGTTAAAGTTTGGTTAAATATCCTTTTCACAATATTTGATTCAAAAAAAATCAAATAGTTGATATTCACTTTTATATTTCAGTACCTCCAATGCTTTTAAAACACCTTTTTGATGTTAAGTGCAACCTTTATTAAAGTGAAAATTCTCTAGTAAGTATTACTGACCACTTGTCCTAACATTTAAGTTATACATGGATAGAATGGGAATATAGAACCTAAGCCCAAGAAATAATGGCCTAGGAGCATAAAACCAAGGCCACCAAGGACCTCACTCTCTGGAACTGAATTCACTAGTCTTCAGTGAAATGTGCTTCTCCTTTCTGTTAAAAGGTACCTCAGTGGATTCTGATGCACAACTCTAATTGGGAGCTGTTATCCTTGGACACAAGCAGGGTTGTTCTTGTTGTTTGTTTGATTGTTTGATTTAACGTAAAAATACAATCATAAACTAGAACAGAACTAGACCTTGGAAATAAGTTATTCACCCTGGGGAGAGTTAAGGCTCCTCTCCACAGGAACAGCCACTCCAAGCTGGAAGCACCTTTTATTGTAGAAGGAGGGATGACAACCGATTTTTACATAACATTTGATGGCATAGGCATTTAGGAAGCATCTCATACCTCTTGCTTAACTGTTCCCTGCCCCCCACCCCCACCCCATTGATGTGGAGGACTTTGTGTCTAGGCAGAAGCCACTGTGACTCATAGAACACCAGGAATGGGCAAAGCCATGCAAATTCCTCCTCTCCTATTAAGATAGCTGCCTGAGGCGAGGGTGGTGGTGCATATCTGTAAACCAGCACCCAGGAAGCCACGAAGCAGGAGTATTTGTATGTGTGTGGGGGCGTTCAATGCCAGGCCAGCCTGCAGAATAGGATCTCATTTCAAACAAATGTAAAAAGCTACATTCATTGTATTTTCCATAGGGAAATGTTAGCATTATTTCAACTGTTAGTGAGGGAGGAGTTTAGTTTCTCACGTCAGGTAATACAGTTTTATATGTCCTAGAATTTCAAGCATTATCGAAGTTATAGCAGTTCTGGAAATCATATTATTGTCATGTGATGTTCCATGGCTATTAGCAACGTATGATCACATTTTCATTTTCTTTTTTCTAAATGATACATATTCAGTTTTATTTTCATAAAAAAATTTAACATTTGATAAAATCAGATGTTGTCATCCACAGCAGAGCATGAAAATTTTACATTATTTAAATTAGAAAACTAAAACATAGTGTGTCATAAAGGATCAGCCTTAGACACTAAACCCACATCCCAAGAACGCTTCTAGCTTCTGCACAGGCTTAACCTGGTTATGTTGTAGTAAGCATCTATGCAAGTGTACTTATGGCTACATTTTAAAACTACCCTAGCACCTGAAAATTGGAAATTATGGTTAATACATAAATGATGGTAGTTTTAAAAGTTTACCGGGGAATTATTGGAGTGAAAAATGGGTGTGTGTACATTTATGTATGTGTGTATGTGTTATGACCTGAGTGGGTGCCCCACTCGCGAAGAATCAGGAAGGAGACCGCTGCAAAAACATGAGGCTAATTTGTTAATTGAAACTGGCATACCAGGGTCACTCTGTAATCGGGAACAGAGGACCCAGAGGAAACAAAGCTTTGGGTATTTATACCATTTTCAGACAGCTTACAACGTGGGCTGGTTACACTTTACACTTTACAACATGGGCTAGTTACACATTATCCTTAGTTTCTATTGACTTTTCTCCTTCTGGTTAGGATAAGACCCCTGTGACACGCAGGTGGGGTGGGGGAGATCCGCTCTCCCGGGGATGTCTCTTGGAAGCGTGCATTCCTTGGGGATGCGTGTTTGCTCTGTAAACTCTCTTAAAAACCCTTTCTTAAGGATAAGTGGACTTCCCTGCTTTCTGGTATTTTTATGGGGTATCTCCCTTTTCTATATTATTACATATGTAATATGTGTGGGTGTGTATATATACATATATGTGTGTTTATATATGTATCTCTGTGTGTATGTGCGTGTGTGTGTGCATGCATGTGCCCCGTACATGCATGTGACTCTGTGTGTGTGTGTGCGTGTGTGTTTGGTACCAAGTCATGGAAACTAAAATCAGACTCTTATCCTGTGCAGAAAAAGGAACAGAAACATGAGCTCACAAATCGAGCAGACCTGAACTTAGCACTGCCTCTCATTTCTCTTTACAAATGATGCATTTCCTTCTACCAGAGACTCAAGGGCACTGTATAGGTTTATGACATATAGGAGTTTGGAATTCTTAGAGATTTCATTACTGTGAGTTGCTGTTGCTACAGATTGATCATCTACTATGGAAAGGGCAGAGCATGTCTCCTCCACCAGCGAAAGTATATCCACTAACTCGGTGAAAATTATAAATAACAAGGAATGCTAAGCTCTGTGAACTGAAGCCTACTTGCTGCCCTTCGAAACAAAATAAATTAATTTTACTGATTGGATTCCAGTATAGATAAGACTCAGCTATCATTTACCAGAAACTAACCTAGCTAGCTATCATTTCAGAAAAAGCGGTTTTAAAAGTTGTATCTAGCCGAGCAGTGTTGGCGCACACCTTTAATCCCAGCACATGGGAGGCAGAGGCAGGTGGATTTCTGAGTTCAAGGCCAGCCTGGTCTACAGAGTGAGTTCCAGGGCTATACAGAAAAACCCTGTCTCAGGGAAAAAAAAAAAAAAAAAAGCTGTATCTATTGCTGTGGTGTGTGTTTCAGTGTGGGGACACACACCCTCTACTGGGCATGTGTGGAGGTCAGAAGACAACTTTGTAGAGTAGGTTTTTCTTTCTACCTTTATTTGGATTCCAGGGTCAGGCTCAGATGCTCTGGCATGTGGCATAAGAGCATCAACTTGCTGAACCATCTCAATACTGCCCCCTCCTTAAGTATTAAGGCTTATTTTCACTTCATTTTATTTTATTAAGAAAATAGCCATTCACTCCAGTTTTGGCATGGTCAGCATCCAATCTAGTTTTCCAGGGACTGGAGTAGTTCCTGCATTATGAAACTTTCAGGGATTCAGCCTGTAAAATGAGCAGGCAAACCAGGACGCATTGGTTACATTCCTTGCAAGCACTGAAGATCAATTGCCGCTGGTCTAGAACGTCAGTATTCAATAGCAGCGACAATTAATTTGTCATTGCCCATCTCTAAAGACCTAAAGTCTACCCATATTTCAAGATCCCACTCAAATGCCACTTGTCAAGCAGCTGGAAGAAATCTCTTCCTCCTTGGGGTGTTCATCCAGTGTTTCAAATGCCTCATTCTTCTGCTTGAAACTTTGAAACATGTTTATCAGTTATATGAGTACTCATTTTATCTTTGATGCTGCATGAGAAGTTCTTCCAGTGTATGGTGTTTCATCTTATCACTTATCCCTATGACGACTTCATACTGTTCCCCACTTTATTAGAAGTGATTCATTACTAGGCATGAATGGGTTTGCACTTGAAGTAGATTCCATCAGTAGTAGGAGATACCCCGATATGCTATGGATGGGAGCCTCCAGTGACAGCAGGATCAGAGAGTATCTCTTTCTTCTTCACTGCCGCTGATTTGTGGATGACTCCCTACACAGTGTTCATGCCTGTGCACAGTCAGCATTTGTTTACATGTTTGGACACAAGACTTTCTTCAGACAGAAGTAGAAAATCTCAGCTGACTTCTGAGTGATTCCTAACTATGCTTTTATTCGCATTAACTTAGTCATCCGGTGTGTCCAAGAACCAGTCCAAGCTTTCCATCTCTCTTGACCCTTTTGTAGTGTTTGGTAAGTGATCGTGATTCCTACTTCACAAAGAAGATCTGACCTGAAAAGAGAAACCAATCACTCAATCCTAATGTAATGTTATCTAGTAAAAGTTGAATCTGGTCTGCTGAAAGATTGTGTGTCAGGGATTAGGAACTGAACCCAGAGGCAAGTACTTTACCACTGAGCTATTTATCTTAGCCCTTAACGATTTTTAAAATTCATCCTTTGGAAACTTTATGCATTTATAGGATGTATTTTAATCTTATCCATTTACTGCTCCCTCCAACCTTCTCTCATGCCCCTATCCTGTCTCATTCCTAACATCATGCCACCTTTTTATTATTGTAACCAATAACCCCTTGAGTCTAATTCGTACTACCCATATATGATTGGGTATAGAACATTATTCAGGCATGGGAAATGTCTTAGGGTTTCCATCGATGTGAAGAAACATCATGACCAAGTCAACTCTTATAAAGAGCAACATTTAATTGGGGCTGGCTTACAGGTTCAGAGGTTCAGTGCCTTATCATCAAGGTGGGAGCATGGCAGTTGGAGAGAAGGAGTTGAGGGTTCTCCATCTTATTCTGAAGGGAACCAGGAGAAGACTTGACCTCCAGGTATCTAAGAAGAGAGTCTTAAAACCCAAACCCCCAGTGACACACTGCCTCCAACAAGGCCACACCTCTTAATAGTGCCTCTCCTAGGCCAAGCATATTCAAACCACAACAGGAATGCTACCATATCCTGAAAGTAGAGCCCCCACCTCTCTCTCTCCTCTGTCTCTCCCCACTGTCAACAGTTCCCTCTCAGGGTGGGCTTTATCTCCATCCATGCTGGAATTTTGTCTCTCTTGATCATGTAAGGTTTTGTGCAAGCAATCACAGCTGACTATGTCATGTCTTCCAGGGCTTACTGAAAGATTTCAACATAAGTGTTAGGAAGCCATGATTACATATACTTGTCATTTAGAATTTTATGTAAGCATTGTATGATGAAAACATTGTATTTTCGATTACTTCTTAATGTTTTATAGCTTTTTATATTTTGTTCATTTTTCATTGTCTTGTGTCACATAATCTATTCATTTTACATGCTTTTTGGTTTGATTTTCTTTTGGAGACAGGGACTTAGGTAGCCCAGGCTGGCCTTGAACTTACCATATAGCTACCAATGGCTTTGAAATGCTAATTCTTCTGCCTGTGCCTCCCCAGTGCTGATAAATAAGTATCCCACCTCTGCCAGTTTTTGAATGATTTTTATAGGATAAAAGTTTTTGGAAAGTTTTCGGTTAATTTCTTTGAAAATATAAGTGACAGCTCCTAAAAGAGCAAATTCATCAGCATTTTCAAAATTCTCATTAAAATATGCAAAAATATTGCTTTCATCAATTTTCAATTAACATGTGATTATTATGCAGACTTTAATACATTTTTATAACTCCCTTTCCTATTGTTGTTAGCTACTGATGCAAATGTGAGGAATGAAAGTCTCTCCTCTGTACAGCAGCTTGGCATTAAAATGACTGTCAGGTATGTACGGAAATGTCTTTTTCACAAATTCCTAGAATTCACCTACCTCATGTGTGCTTAAGAATATTTAACAACCAAGGATTTTTTAGACTTTAAATGCAGAGTTTATCACTCACAAAATCATAGCGTTATCTTTGAAGATATTGGCACATGATTAAGTTACCTCTGGCCATAATTTAGTTACAGCTTATTATTATTCCAAAAGCTAATTAGTGTGTTTCACTATGACTACCAGCTTTTTTTTTTTTTTCACCAAAAAAATCTACATGGAAAGATCAACGTGTTATGGTCTAGAACACGATTTGTTTTAGTAGTCAGGGTACAGTAAGGACAGTCATACCTTAAGGGTGGATTGAGAAGTTCAAATGAGTGAATGAAAATTGTGATAGTTTGAGTGTGTAAAACTCATAATATTATTTTTCAAAAGAAGTACGTATACTAGATCATGAACCTCCTTTTCTTGTTCATAATAAACCTCATTTAATATGAGGTTAATATGAGAATTATCTTTTGAGTCTGATCTAAGAAGACATGTGAAAGATATTAAATGCTTGAGTCTTATATAAATGCCCACTGCGATGAAAATCATGGCATGGATTCTGGATCATCCACCTATCACAGAGTAACTGTTTGGATTGTGTTGTGCAACTTCATATATGTGATTTAATAATAGTATTTTGTGTCACCACATTTCCAATGAGTTGGAACCTACAGATTACATTGGCAGCCTGGTCACATATTTTTAACTCAATGTAATTTCTTATTCATAGAAAGTAAGTGGAAACTCATGAATGATGTAGAGTTTGGATATACTGTGCTATGGTCCAGTTACCATCCTGTAGAATCACTGACATGAACACCAGCAGCAAAACCATTAAACATGACTAGCAGTGTTGCCACTAAGAAGGAGACTTCCTAAACTGCAGATCAAGTAAGGTCTCAGTAAGGTTGGAAATGGAACAAATGTATTGTTTCCCCTTGAAACACACAGTCAGTGTTTTTAAAAATATAGGAATTTAGATAAAACGGAATTCATTTCAGTTAATTAAAGTGTTTGATCCATGTAAATGCCAAGATATTTCAAGCTATGCTTCAGGATTGTCCTAGTCACAGTTTAAAATGCCCAAATCCCCCTCAATATCCAATATTAGTAAATGGCTTCCAAAGTTACTTCTTGATCTAATATTCCATAAAACTAAACTCTATATTCTGGGCATTAAATTAATTTCAGAAAAAATCAATACATGCATCTCATCTGTCGTATATTATCATGTTATTTTCTCGTTACTGTTTCACCATCCCAGAAAGTTAATGATCAGTGCTGCTGACCCAAATGAACTATAATGATCAGGAATGAATCCTGAGTAGTATGCTTAATGTAGCCACTCAAGAAGGAGAGTCTTCTAAACTCCAGACCTGGAGATCTCAAGAGAAATATACTGTGATGGATTTCTAAAGATGCATTTTCAGTGAGAATCCTAATGGATCTCTTATGTTTTGCGGATCTTTAACATAGGTATGGGAAGTTTCTCAATTTGTTAAAAGACGGTGCAGAAAATGATCTTGCTTTGGTCTTAAAGCACTGTGAGAAGTTCCTGAAACAGCAACAGTCGCCGGTCACGTCTTCTCTCCGTATCCTTTTCAAGTGGATTTACACAGAACTGAACTGTCTTCCCACATTTTCATGGTTCTCTCATAGGATGTGTTAGCACACTGTGCAGTTTATTACAGGGAATCATGATGTTACATTATTCTATGTTTTGAACATACATTTTATTAAATTGGCCTGTTGTCCTTAGACTCAGTCGTAGTCACCAAATCTTAAACTGAGCGAAGTCATTCTGAAGGCATTTTCAAATAAATCTAAGATGTTAAAAAAAAAAAAGTAGGGTCTATGGACATAAATAGAATAATAGGAAGTCTGCTGCTTTTTTGCAATATATTTATTTCATTTGAGTTGCTATTCAGAAATGGAATTTGACTTTAAGAAAAAAATGTAGCAACTATTTGCATTGCTGAATTCTAAATTTATAGATTTTTACCTTGTTGTACTAATCACTTAGCAGGTAATCTCACATAAAAACCATACTGCCATTGTATAGGTCAACATAGATGAATGTTCCTAAGGCAGCGTTTCCTCTACTGGTAGTTAACATTGGCTCTCTCTACACACATAATCCAATAGTACATTAAAAGAATGGTTATGCCACTGTTCATATATTAACTTAACCTTAACGGCTTCTATATCTTCAATTATCAATGCCTATGTAACAACTGAAGACAAAATGATTACTACATGTAATGAATACTTCTTTCTAGATAGAGGTCTTAAAAGTGAGTATTCATGTAATGGTGTCTCTCCTAAGATAATGTGAAAGGTCCTTAACCATTCTGCAGTGTGCCTGCAAGGAAACTACGCAGGCCACGACTGGTTTGTGTCTTCTCTGTTCCTGATAATGCTGGGGGACAAGGAGAAGACCCTCCACTTTCTCCAGCATTTCTCCAGGCTCCTGACATCTGCCTTCCTTTGGGTACCAAGGCTGCATAATTCTGTAAGACTTGAAGATCTATTTTTAATGGAGAGTTAAGCTAAAGAAACATGGCGTTTAACTTTACTAGAACATTGTCATATATATTAATGTCTTCCCTGGTTTGACTTATTTCTCCCCACCTACTTTTGGGTTTAATATGTATTTGTTTTCTAAACTCATAAAGACTATTACTAATCTGATTTCTCTCAGATTTTTAATGTAGCTATATAGAGCTATAATTTGTCTTCTAGGATTACTTTGATTGTATTATGGACATTTTACCATCCAGTCCTCCCATTTTTATTTTATCCCTGATTTAAAAAATTTTATTTTTGATTTCTTGTGTGACCCATCCATCTTTCAATAGTGAGTTGTTTACTCTCTATGATGTCTTAAGTTTTTTTTTTAAACTATCTATTTCAAGCTTTATTAGTTTGCATTCAGACAGAATATAAGGAGTAATTTCAGTTTTTCTGAATTTGTGGAAACTTGATTTATCCTTCAGTATGTGGCATATTTTAGAGAAAATCTTGTGGAGTGGTAGGTAGAATATATTCTATAATGCTTGGGTGAGATACTCTGTAGATACCTCTTCTGTTCATTGGATCTGTGGCGTTTCTTTGGATTTTTTTCCTTTGTTCTTTCCTGTCTTTTTTTAATGGATGACCTGACCATTTGTGAAAGTTGTATTAAGGTCACCTACTGTTTCTGAGTTCAGCTTGATCTGCTTTTTAATGCCGAGTAGTATTTATATGTATAAGTCTTTGACATATTATGTCCATAGTTGTAATGCCCTTTTAGTAGATTGTTCCTTTGATCATAATAAAGTATCTTTCTTTATCTCATCTGATTGGATTTCCTTGGAAATCCATTTAGTCAGATAATTAGAATAGTGGTGGCTGCTTATTCCTGGTCCTGATCACTTAGAATACTTTTTTCTATTCTTTTGCTCCAAGGTAAGGTCCACAGATGAAGGTAAGATGTTTCTTGTACATAAAACATAATAGTTGATCCCATTTTCTAAACTGGTTTGCCAGACTATGTCATGTGATCAGGGAATTGAGTCTACTAATATTTGAGGTTATTATTGAATTTCTGTCATTTTGATGTTGTGGTGTTTTCTTGACCTTTCCATAAGAACTATCTGAATAGGGATATCTTCACTTCCTCCTTTCCAATTTGTATCCCTTTGATCTCCTTTTGTTACCTAATTGCTCTGGCTAGATCTTCAAGTACAATATTGAATAGATAGGGAGAGAGTGGGCAGCCTTGTCTTGTCCCTGATTTTGGGATTGCTTCAATTTTCTTCCCATTTAGTTTAATGTTGGCTATTGGTTTGTTATATATTGCTTTTATTATATTTAAGTATGGATCTTGAATTCTTAATCTCTCCAATACTTTTAACATGAAGGGGTGTTGTATTTTTGTCAAAGGCTTTTTTTAGCATCTAATGAGATGATCATGTGGTTTTTTTCCTTTGGGTTTGTTTATATAGTTGATTATGTTGATGGATTTTTGAATATTGAACCATCCCTGCATCCCTGGTATGAAGCCTACTTGATCAGGGTGAATGATGGTTTTGATGTGTTCTTGGATTTGGTTTGCAAGAATTTTATTGAGTACTTTTGCATCAATATTCATGAGGAAAATAGGTCTGAAGTTCTCTTTTTTTGTTGGGTATTTGTGTGGCTCAGTTTTCAGTATAACTGTGGCTTCATAGAATGAATTAGGTAGTGTTCCTTCTGTTTCTATTTTGTGGAATAGTTTGATGAGTATTGCTGTTAGGTCTTCTTTGAAGTCTGATAGAATTCTGCCCTAAAGCCAGCCAGCCCTGGGCTTTTTTGGGTTGGGAGACTTTTAATGACTGCTTCTATTTCTTTAGGTGTTAGGGACTGTTTAGATCATTTATCTGATCCTGATTTAACTTTGGTACCATGTAGCTATCTAGCTGAAGGGGTTTGCAGCCCTATAAGAAGAACAATATCAACGAACCAGACCCCACAAAGCTCTCAGGAACTAAACCACCAACCAAAGAGTACACATTGGAGGGACACGTGACTCCAGCTGGATATGTTGCAGAGGATTGCCTTATCTGGCATCAATGAGAGGGGAGCCTCTTGGTCCTGTGGAGGCTCAATGCCCCAGCTCAGGGAAATCCTAGGGTGCTGAGGCAGGAGTGGGTGGCAGGTTGGGGAGCACCCTCATAGAGGTAAGAGGATAGTGGGTTTGTGGAAGGGAAACTGGAAAGGGGATAACATTTGAAATGTAAATAAATAAAATAACCAATAGAAATGAATTGTATAAGAAGGAGCTGTCCTAACATCATCTGTTTATCCTTGTTGCCCTCCACATAATCTTATCCTTTTGTTATTATTTAACCTTGTTCCTTCCAGCATTCTCTATGGAGCTGGGTTTAAGTATAAAGTCCCTTAGCTTGTTTTTATTATGGAAAGTATTTCTTTCTTTTTCAATTAGGAGAGATAGTTTTGCCGTGTTAGTAGTCTGGATTGACACTTGTAGACTTTTAGAACTTGAATTACATTGCTCCAAGCCCTTCTGTATTTTAAAATTTTAATTGCAAAATCAGCTGGTGGCCCTGCTTTTATATCTGCCTTAGACTGTCTCTTTCAGCTGTAAATACCCTTCCTTTGTTCTGTATAAAGTAATGTTTTAAGAAAAATAAGTCACGGGGAGTTTCTGTGTGGATCTTGTTTATTTGGTGTTCCACGTACTTCTTGTACTAGATTGCCATTTCTTTCCCTAGATTTGAAATTTTCGATCTGTAAGTTTATTGAAAAGTACTTCTATATTATTATTTCTGGAATAATCCTCCTTCTAGGGCCATAATTCATATATTTGGTCTTTTTAAAGATTCTGTATATTTTTTTTCATCCATTCATTTGAAAGTATTAGCATTTGGCCTTCTGTCATTCACACCGTCCATTCTCTTGCTGTGTCTTTCCACTGAGATTCTTTTTATTAGAATCTACTCGCTATTTCTACTCTGATGGAATCCTGTTTTCAAATCCTGCATTGCCCTCCTTGTTTCACTCAGCCCTTTGTGTTTCTTTGGTTATCAATCAGGAGTTTATTTCTGTCTTCTTTAATTTAATTGCCATGTTTGTGTCTTCTTTCAACTCCTTGACCTCCTTGTGCATATTTATGTTAGTTCTTTTGAATATTGTCTCTTGAATTTCAAATAAGTTGATCTTATCTTGAACCATTACTATGGGATTGTAACTTTTCAAAAAGACACACTGTCTTGTTTTCATATTGCTTTGTGTGTTTTTTGTTTTGTTTTGTTTTGTTTCTTTTTGATGTGTCCCGAGCTTCTGGAGTTAGTTGTTGCCTGTTTTGATATGAGTTTTTGGCTCCTTGCTGCAATGGGCATTTGGATCTGTATTTACTATTTCTATGACTTGGAAGGCTTTGATCGGCTAGGAAGTGCTGAAAGGTCATTGCTTACAAAATAGATCTTTTTTTTTTTTTTTTACCGCATTTTCTCAAACATTGTATTGTTATTTTCTGTAGGCTCATAAAATGCAAAAGTCTTTAGTTTTGTGGCACTTTCTTAGCTGTTAGTGACACAGTGTGTTCCTCCATCTTCTTCAGCTTAAGCTCACATTCTTGCCATGGACCCCAACCTGTGTTGGGGAAGCCCTACAAACTAGCAAAGCAGTAAAGGCTATTGTCATTCCTTTCAGTAGGCCCCTAAAGCTAGTTGATGTGCCCCTAGTGCCAAGGACAGCAGTTACCTCTATTGAGAGACATAGAGAAAGCAAACAGTAAGTGAGCTAAAGCCTCTCCCAATAGTCCTGGACAGTGCAGTGCTGTCACCTGGATGGTGCTGCAGTGCTGTCACCTGGATGGTGCAGTGCAGTCTTCTGATGTGCATCAGGGATATCAGTGATTTTAACCAACTGGCAACATGTGACCATTGGTGTGCAATTAATAGTACACTTCTTTTTGGGGTGATCGACTGCCCTCATTAGACTCAAGACCTGCCTCCCAGAATAGTATACACACCTGGTACTATAAACCTGTTCACAACTTCATGATTATTAGGGTGTCTTAGTCCCTACGGGATCTACAATGGCTACTTAGCTAAAGTGACATGCTGTAAAACTGATTTCTAAATCTATATGTTAAACTGTAAAAAAATAAAATAAAATGCTACTTTTAGTCTAATCAGAGGATTTCCCCTCTTTTCCAGGAATGGTGGTTAATAAAGGGACTCATGGCTGCTTATCACACTGAAAACTCAGTGATGGCTGTGAGGTTAACTCTAAGCAAGACATTTAGGCTACTTCCCTCTAAGGCTCAGAGAAGGTCATGTTACAGGGGCTAGAGAGAATGGGAGAACCAAGTGACAGAGAGAAGAACTAGGATGCAGTTATTGTTGTCAGGATCTCGCAGCAGCTGGAGTTGCCTTTACTGGGCCCAGGAAGATAGAACCTATCATCGGTCAACCTTGGGTCAGGAGGAGCTCATGAGTCCCTACTTCTCCCAGCTAAACTGGTGGCCATGAGTTGATGCTAGGGAAGGGCTGTCATTGTCATCAGTTGCTTATCTATTAGTGAACATGGGTTACAAACCCAGGGTCACAAAGACTGCCCTGGCTAAGTTCAGTGGGTCAGAAAACAAAACAAAGATGGGAATGTGGGAAAGTGACTTGGAAGGAAGGTTGCCTGATACTTGGGAGAGGAGATAGGATAGAATTAAATTGAGAGGAACACACACGCATGCACAGTGCATATCGTACAGCCTAAGGAATTAATTAAGAAAAATTATAATCTGAATAATTGTCATCAGGTTCCCCCAATCTTCCTTTTGTTCTCCTTGTTGCGATAACATTCATTATCTATTAATATATTACTTACTTCATACCATAGCCCTCATCTATATGCTTTGCTGTTAGCCCTAGGATGACAGGTTTCCGTTTTGATCACTGACACAGCCCCTTTTGTTCAAAAGTTAGTCTCTTTTGACTACTATATAGACAGGTTGCATGTGGATTAGTGTTTAAATTGGATCATGTTTGGAACAGTAGACTTTTATGACTTTAGAAAAAAATACTTGATTATCTGCCATCTTAAAAATGCTATAAACAAATTAGATCAAAAAAATTTCTTTGGTTTTTGGAGGCAAAGAGTTCTGTGTTAGCCCTGGCTGCCCTGAGACTCACTTTGTAGACCATGCTGGCCTTGAAATTAGAGATTCTCTTGCCTCTGTCTCCAAAGTGCTGCAATTAAAAGATGTGTGCCACCACCGCCCAGCCTCAAAAAAGTTTTTAACGTAAGCCCAACATAAGCAAAGGAAGAAATAATGAGACTTAATTGTTAGTGAAAACAGTAAGAACTCAGAGCTTTATAAAGTGTAGCTATACTACTCATTAGTTTAAAAATAATTAAAACACATTAGCCTTTAAGGTTATTTAGACTAGAAGAATCAACTTAAATTATCTTTAGTTATTATAAGAAAAACTAAATTATAATACAATAAATCTTCTGGGAATTTCATAGAAAAGTAAGCAAAATATTGTGCTTGCAATCCCTTTTAGTAATAGGTATGAAAAGAAGAACAATTCAGTTAAATAAAAGACATTAATTTATGAGCATTTACAAACAGAACTCTACTGCTGTTAAACCAACCTAAAGTAGTAATCAGATGAAGGGATGTAGTCCAACAGGAAGGTAGTGGATGGCTGTACGTGTACATGGGCTTCATTTGCTCCTGTTAATGTTTGGTGTTGAAAAGCTTACAGTGTTAAAAACACTAATGGAATTTAAACTCATCTACGATGCCAAGAACATCGTGAGGATGAGCCTATAATCCACCTGCGGGGCAACCGCAAAAGTGAGTCACATAAAACACGCTTGCTTGTGAAATGTTCGTGTTTTATAGTATCACAATATTGAAGTGTTGAGAAATATTTACATTTTCTCTGCTTTCCTTCCTACTTTGTGAAAATTAATGAACAGTATTACTGCAAAGCTTGGCTGGTTCTCTGCCTGTAGAGACTCAGATAAGGAGTAGAGTGAACTGTACTGGATCAGTCTCTGTTGTTGGATTGTTCACTTTCAAATCTTTCTAATACAATCTTCCTGCTTAACATTTAAAATATTTTTTTCATTTTACTTTTTAAAAATTCACTTTACATCCTGATCGCAGCCCACCTCTCTCCTCCTGATTTTTTTTTTTTTTTTGCAACACAGAACTCAGTTCCAGGAGTAAAACAACAGAATTACCAAAGGCGAAAGTAAAAAACTAAGACTGCTCTGCTCTAGTTTTTAAGTGAATATCTTTTATTTTAACCATTAGCAAATAATATTCTAAAGTTATTTCCTAAGGCTTTGTTTCCTATCCTATCATAGACTACTAGTAACTTCTAAGCCCTTGATTTACTGATTTTTTTTTTTAAATTAGCCTTTTTCTAATACTTGACCTTACATGCCATTAGCCTTTATATTCTCCGAATAAGAGTTGATTATATTTCAGGGGGTTATAGTTGAACAAGATATACAAAATTCTAAAACTATAAATTATAATTTGATGGTTCACAATTCCCCTTGTTATGTTTATATTGACCATCTGTCATTGTTCTGGCGTTATGAATATAGTTCACTATATATTGGAGCTATGATACTTAAATAATGGAAAGCTGGAGGTCTTTAATCATGAAGGAGATTACTGTAATTATAACTGTCGTCATTACAATCTTGCTATTTAGTCAATATTACTTATTCCAGGTTTGGAATCTGGAACAGGTTTGTTATCAAAAGTGTGACATAAGGTTCTTTTGGCAGTGTATGATTTATGAGAATAGAGAAACACTTATCTCTGGCACTCAGTTACATGATAATGTCTTGTTTTCTTTGACAGTGTAATTAATGTCTACTGTCTTTATCTCTTCATAGACCTGTTCTAAAGGTATTTCTGCCACAGCATAGAACAGTGCTGTATAAGAACCAGTTCCAGTGTGTTCAGTTCTCATAGTGCCTCTGTACATATTTTACAAAATTAGTAAGTTCACAATGAAAACACAAATGTGTAAGTTAATCTTTGATTTTTTTTATGTTTGTTAGATTTACTCACTATATAAATAGTCAGTGAAACACCACATTTTGTATTGAACAAGAGGTAAATCAATGAATATTAATTTTTACTTTGTATTATATTTAATTAGCTAATAGAAAATCTTCTTGTTCTCTCTAGAAATGTGAGCATGAGGTGCCCACTTAGCATGCTGTCTTCATCAAGTTTTCAACATTTTTATGTGCAAGATCTCCTAGAAAACCTGTCATAAAACACACAGTATTTACACTCGTTTATTTCTGCAAATATATTTGTGTAGCCTGAACGAATATAAATCATTTGTGCTAAGGAACAAAAGCTGAAAAGTCACTGATAAACCACTGTAGTGATTTCAGAAAATTCATTCAACAGACCTAAGTAAATCCTCAAAGCGCCATAGCAACCAGTCCAAACGGTGTCTACATATTTTAACCCTTATATAGTTTTATGAGTTTAGTTTTATCTAAGATCATGAACCTTTTATTTTTGAATAAGATTGGAGAGAGAAGTTAAATATAAGATAAAGTTAAGGCAAAAAAAATTTTTTGGCCATCTCTTAATTATGTACTTACTCTTCAGGGTTGGGTGTCAACTTTACTTACTCTAATTGCTATTAAAATAGTTTCTCTTGAGACAATCACATCTTTGAGTTTTCTATGCTTTACTGAAAATAATGATTCTGTGTTGATATTGAATTTATAGTCATAATAAATAAAATATCCTTGATCATTCATGATCATAAATTGTACCTGAGAACTATGTTTTGCAATCAAAGATGAGCATTGAACTTTGCTCCTCACGTGTATTAGGCCAGCGTTCTACACTGTGCTACATTCCCAACCCTGAAAAAAATATATTTTTAGAATACTTAACTTTATAAGCACAGTGCTAAAGTCCCTGTTTGTACATGTATATGAGACATATGTACATGTATTCACTGATACAGAATTTAGTGTGTGCATGTATATGTGTATATATATAATTTAATAATTAATAAATTAATATTTATAATTTCATGAATGCCATAATCCTTTGAGTAGATGTTATATATTTTCCCCCCAGCTTAGAAGTGAGTTAATTGTGGAATTCTGAGTTTGTGTTCTAATCAGTTCAAGTCCAGATATAAGTTAAAATCAACAAATGAAACAGAACTAGGTAAACATCTAAAGAGCTGACTGAAGCTCATTTTCGTTTTGTTTCAAGACAGAGTGTCTCTTTGTATCCGTGGCTGTCCTAGAGCTCTTTTTGTAGACCAGGTTGGCCTTGAACTTACAAAGATCTGCCTGCCTCTGCCTCCTGAGTGCTGGGATTAAAGGCATGCACCACCACACCTGGCCTGACTAAATCTTTTGAACATGGACTCATTGGCTGAGACCAGCACTATTAAACAGTACACTTCATGTTGACATGGTTAACATGCACAATTCACTACTCATGTTTACATGTTCATTGTTCATTTATCACGCAACTTTTCTACTTCTCATCCACAGGCTTTGAAGTTCCTTGAATTACAAACTATCCTTATTCCTGTGTTTGGAAAGATATAGCACCTTACCTTTATTGAGGTTTATTACTCCACAATGTTTAACGCTCTGACGTTTACATATTTATAATAATTGTTACAGCACACGGCACCACGGTTTTCAAATTCTAACTCATCTTATCGAGACAGGTCACCTTGGTTGACTTCACATCTCTGTTTCTCTAGGCCGACCTTCTGATACTTGTGGGTTTACAGATTAGCACACGGTACACATGGTTTATTGTCGTGCTGGGTTCCAAACTTGGGGTTTTGTGCATTTGAGACCAGAATGGCTGTCAACTGATCTATATTGACTATGTAAATTTTAAAAGCAGCAAAACATGGCTTAAGCCGAGAGGCTCAGCTAAGTATGCTTTTGATTGTGTTAAGTCATCTGTGTTGTTACTGGTTTCCGCTTGTCTTTCATGCAGCGGCACCTTCCTGTTGACACCCTGGAGACCGGCATCCCTCCCATATATTTTTGCAGTGCTCACTACGTTGAAATGCTGCTCAAGGCTGAGGTGCCGCTTGTGTTTTCGGCGTTCCACATGTCTGGTTTTGCTCCATCCCAGGTAATCCAATGGAGAGTACCAGTTCTTCACCTCTCAGGTCTCTCACTTTAAAGAAAGATGCTTTCCCCTAAAATATAGGAAATATATTTAAATTAATAAAGGTTATTTGGGTAAATGTAAATGGATGCATGTATGTTAATTAGATTAAATATTTACATATATGTATTTTGTTCTTTTCCAACTTTTAACTAGCATTCTTTATTTCTTTGTTTTTATTAAATTACCAGTGATTCAAAAATAAGTCAAAATGGCAGTTGTTTAATATCATGTATTATTTATATTCTATTATATTTTTATATTTATATGAATTATATTACATTTAAATTGATAAGAAGTTACTCAGCCATTTTATCATTAGTTAATATCTACACATTGCCACAAAAATTATCCACTATCTCTGCTGAAGACCATTTGTAGCTTTCAGTGTATGAAACATCTGCTTCAACTTTGCATCATGGAAATTTTAACTCTGTTTGGATGAAGCTGCTTAAAAAAGCACAATCTACTTAATATAATTTAAAACACTTGATTTTTTTCATGCTTCTGAAAGTCCATGCTGAGAGCAGTGTTGATAAGAGTACTGCTTATTGTCTTCCTTTTGAGTAGCAGGGTTGAAATAGTTTATTTACTACATGCTAGTGCCTAATGTATATACTTTAATTTAGAAATGGATTCCCAAAGATTAGGAGGAGCTATAATTTACAGGGCCCTACATTATCAATGTAATGTTCAACATAATTATCAATTTAATTCAGAAGAAAAATGTTCATCTATCAATTTTATGTATCTTGTCAGAGATAGCTTTATCCATATATAATGCATAAAACTGTATATAATGCACAAAAATGTATATAAATGCATGATGACTCACATTCACAATCCTAGCCCTTTGAGAATGTGAGGCAGCAGGATTGCCATGAGTTTGAGACCAGCCTGGGATACATAGTGACTTCTAGACCAGTCTCTGTTACAGTGTGAGACATTTTCTAAAATTAACAAGCAAGCAAACTAAAAACATAAAAGAAGCCTGTCGATAAATAATCCGTTTATTTAATTATATGATTTCTAAACAGTGGTATTACTCTCTTAAAAATATAAAAATCCTTGTAGCAACTCCCACTGTGAGCTAATCACTTGTCTTAAGTGCCTGTCACTGCCTTGCTGATTATGTACCACCTTATTACTAATTGTAAAATATAAACACAGGCATTTGTAACTAAATGGGTACCTATGATTAAGTCATCATTTGGATATAGATTTTGTGGTTTGAAGCTTACTCATTTTGATCTAATTAGGAACAGTGATTTTCGAAGCTATGTATTTTTAAGCACACGGGATTGGCTAGTTAGTGAAGGATTTGTGGGAACATTGCTAAATGAAACACATAGATCTCTAGAGCGAAAACAGTAGGCTCAGCTGCCGTACACCAAACTCTATGTGGCTAGAAAAACTCATTTGTTGATGGGTGTTTCTTCTCAGATTAACAGACTAGAAAGAAGGCAGCAGTGGGAATTTACATTCTCTTTTAAAGTAGGCAATGTAAAATCACATTCCAATTAACTTTCCATCAGTTTTACCTTTACCTAACAAACTTATCTCACTGCGTTTTCTATACTTTCCTGTTATTTAAAGTACTTTATATCTTTAATGTTGTATCTCTTCTTCCTTGGGGACACCATCATGCATAGCACTGAACATTACACAAGACTATGTCAGCAAACAGGTTAACTTGACTGACCCTGCTGCACAGACTACATGAAACCACATGTATTTGGTATTCATTTTCATCATATTAATCACCAGCAGCAGCTTATCAATCACCATCATCACCATCAGCAGCAGCATATCCATCATCATCCTCCTTTGTTCCTTTTTACTTCCATTATAAAAACAAGACAACAGAAAACTCTTTCATGTTTTATGACACAGTACTTTTTAAAAATGTAAAATTATGCAGTGAAACCAGATCTTCCAGATGTGTAACAAAAATAATGTCATATTTGCAATCAATGTTTGTGCTTGAGGATATGTTTGCCAATTGTAATTCATTCACAGTTGTAACTTTCATCATGTGGAAAAACTCCATCATCAGATGGAGAAGGTTAAGAATGATGTAATAGATGCATTCACTGTGTTGAAACCACTCAGGAACACTTCTGTCGGGCTCTACCTATGTAATCCACACTGGCTTTCACTTGAAGCAATCTTCCTGCCTTAGCTGAGATTTCAGGTTTATGTCACCATGCCTGGCTTTAAAGCCACTTTTGTTCTTAAGTTATTCTTTTCATTTTCAGTAATTCCTTGTATAGAAACAAATAATGTAAAACTAGATGTTAAAAATGATATCTTTGAATAAAATAGTTGATCATTTAGAAATTACACTTATTTTTACTTCCTTGTTTTTTCTTGTAATCTAGATACCAGTAGAAATAATTTAGTTCATTGAAAATAATATTATATTGTATATTAGTGACATTTAACATAAGCTTAAGTATAGTAGCATATCAAAATTCTTAAGGAAACTACAGTACAATATGTGTTTTGTGTGAGTGATCTTACTTCTTTATGATCCTGAATGTTATTTAAATGCAGAATACCTAATAGCAAAACTACAAACCTAAGATTTCATTTACCATGTGGTTGTCATTAATTAAAAAGGCATTATGATCACAGGATGGGATGAAAAATGCGCTCTTAATGTCTGGAATTCAAAGGTCAGTAGTTGGCATCAGTAATGAGATGTAGAAAACAAAAATTCAGTAAGGCATTCTGGTTTAGATGAATCACATCTCCCTCAGTAATCAGAAGATGGAAGTTCTAACCTTCACTTCAGAGTACACTGTACTACACATAAGGTCTCAGAAATCTTTATGTTAAAATGATGTTGGTAGAGTGGCCCTACCTCAGTCTCTTGTAAGAAAAGATTTGGACAGGGATAAGACAGTTATCTACATGGTAGAGATGGCTCTGAAGATACTAGCCCCACTAATACCTTCACTATAGGTTTCCTTGGAAAATAAGAAAGTTAATTGTTTTCTCTGCCTAATTTCTGCCTCTTTGTTATGATGGGACTCAAACTAATATGTTAGCCAGAGACTAACAGATTTGGCTTGCCAAAAGTTGAAATAAGAAGTAGAAAAACCACCTTGTAGAATTTAAGAAAAAGTTCCTAAAGGACATAGAGTTAGAACAAAAAGTACAGGTATATCTGTATCCTTAATACCCATATTAAGTTGAGATAAGCCACTATATCTGCTTGCTTTCTCCTCTGAAGTTCCACTCTTAGCCCTGGGAACCTAAGGAGCTTGTGGCCTTGAACCTGCATTACTCAGACCCTGACTTTTTAATTGTTTCATGTATTGCTGTTTGGGAACTGGCTTACAGTTCAGAGGGTTGGTCCACTGTGGTCATGGTGGGAAACATGCAGGTGGATATGGTGCTGGAGAAGGAGCTGAGAGTTCTACATCTGGATCAGCAGGCAACAGGAAGAGACAGTGACTCTGGGCCTGGCTTGAGCATCTGAAAGTTCAAAGACCACCCCCGAGTGACACACTTCCTCCAATAAGGCTACACCTACTCCAACAAGGCTACACTTACTACTAATAAATATACTACATAACAATGCTCTGACAATTAAAGAGTGAAAGAGGAAAGCCTTTTTGTAAAAGTCTTCTTTTTTTATTTACTCTCTATGTCAGCTCCTGGTTCCTATGTACTTTGTGCTTGGGTTAAAGTGTTCTCTGAGTTCATTTGCATTAACGTAACATTTTGCAATCTATCATCTGCATAATTACCCATCTGTGATTTCCGGTGGGATGGAAAAAACTAACACCTCTGAACTCAGTAGCCTCATAGCATTTGTTAGTGGAGGGCAGACTGTGTTTTGGGTAAGAGGAAGACAATGTGTTCCAGATGAACTTGCATACGTGCAGGAGTGTGGGCAGGACACGCAGCATCAGGTCCTTAGCTCCTGAATCAGCATACCATGCATCTTCTTCCCCATGAAGCAAACATGAAAGATAGAACTCTTAGGTCGCTAGGTAGAATGTCTTTCTAGTTTGATTAAATGCAGGACTTTTTAATCGTTTCATGTATTACTGCTTACTACTTTTTAATAAGCAAGTGTGGCTTTCAATCCTTATAAGTAAACTTTTTCTTTCTTTCTTTCTTTCTTTCTTTCTTTCTTTCTTTCTTTCTTT
>JADRCD010197844.1:0-15941 GCA_019843815.1 Montemys delectorum
TTTTTTTTTTTTTTTTTTCCTTAAGTTCCTTCACAACAGGTATTTATTTGATCACAACAATGAAAAAAGGAACTGATGCCACAGGTGATGTAGGTTACTGCCCCCTGGTGAGATATCAGGTACTGCACATTTTACTAGGTTGAATTCTGGGTGTGTATGTATCTCTATAAATATCGTTCCACTGCCTTTTGGAATAAAGTTGAGTTTCCTAGAAAGACTTTGGTCCTTTGGAGTCATGCATTAAAGCTTTGTTTAGGTGAGCTTAGAGCTGTATGTCGTCCAGGGTTAATTTTTTCCTAGCACTGTGGCATTCTGGGTACTTTAGCCAATGACTACAAATTGTGAGCTTTTCCACTTGGTCTAGTGGGTCAAGACCATGTGGGTATCAGTGTCTCCAATATGTCTACATAGTTGTTTGCCTGACCGTGGCCCATTTCCATGACTGGGTCAGTACTGACTGAAGGCTCCGAGGAGAAATTGTTTGTGCAGTTCTACACTTCCCACTGCACGGGCTGTTCTGGAAGTCCTCCAGGCTCACGTACCCGGGCACTGGGTCACCAGATCACGATGCTGTTTTGGAAGGCCTGGAACCTTTAAGGGGTGGAGCATTTCTGGAGGAAACAGGCTGAACAGGAAGCCAGCACATACTTTAGGCAAAGGCTGCATGCTGTGTTTCCCTGCATCCTGCAAGCCAGTGCCTAAGCCTCCAACCACAGGGTCGGGCCAGCAGAGCAGTGACTCCACTTTAGCAAGTTTTCTCTACCTTTCTCATTGTTGGGACCAAATACCTAATAAAACAGAGCTAAAGGGAGAAGTGTTTGCTTTGACACGTGGTTTAAGGGTGCACGCCATCTTGTCAGTGGGAGTAGCACCGCTTCCTGATCTGCCCAGATTGAGCGAGGAACTCATGTTCTTGTTGCCACAAAGGGGAGTTCCCGGTGCTGTGTTTCCCACTGTGATGTGCTGTACCTTCAAACTGTGAGCCAAAATGTTACTTCTTATCAAATATTTGGTTGTAGTAATAGGAGAAGTAATTAACACCCCTGTTCTGTGAACTCAAGCTGCCTTGGTTTCCCTAGAGTCCCAGCTCTGACCCCGCCTGGTATGGAGAACTCTGTTCTCTGTCTGCCTTATCTCACTCTGCACCATGAGTGGACCCTTCCTAGGGTGCCAGAGCATCTGGGGGCTCACCATATCTGCTATTCACCCCTCTAGGACACCTCTCCTTTGGTGTCTTATAGCTAAGGTCCCACTAACTGGTGTATTTTGTCAGGTTTTTAGTTATTCCAAATGGAAGTCTAAGTTTGTTATCCCATGTTGCTCAAATGTGGGAGACCTCTCTGACCTTTAATTGGCAAATCCAAACCACTTAAAAGGCACAAAGTGTAGAAAACATTTACTATTACTTATCAATGGATTCCTTACTGTGTGCCTCTTGCTTTAAATTTACTCTTACTTAAACAGATCTTTTTTTTTTTTAACATTTATTTATCCTGTTTTTATGTTGTATGAGTGTTTTGCCTGTGTGTATATATGTGCTCCACGTGCCTGATGCCTGTAGAGGTCAGAAGAGCAAGCACATCAGATCCGGCTCTAGGGTTCTGGATGGTTGTAAACCCCCGGCTGGGTCCCTGGGATAGAGCCAAGGTTCCCGGCAAAAGCAATAAGTGCTCTTAACCACCAAATCTTCTCTTCGGCTCCAAATTTTTCTTACTTAATTTAATGTTTAAGAGTATGAACAATCAAAGCAGGCTGAGTGGCACATGCCTTTAATCTTAGCATTCAGAAGGATCTCTGTGAGTTTGAGGGTAGCCTGGCCTACATAGTGAGTTCCAGGACAGTCCAAGCTATATAGTAAGATTGAGTTTGTTTGTTTGTTTGTTTGTTTGTTTTTAAAGAGGAGTATGAACAACCTTTCCAGGCAACAGAGAGAGAAGTCTGAGTCCCATCGTCTTCTCAGTCCTAGGAACAACATTGCTTGTGTCATCGATTCACCAATACAGACCTTTACAGGCCCTTCTTTTTTTTCTTCAGCTCTCGATTCTTGTGTGTACCAGACCCTCTTTGAGCATCTTGTTCCTGTTCCTCAAAATTAAGGATCTTCTTCTGTTCACAACAAGGCAACATGGTGCCGTGCCAGGAAAGCTATAGAAAGACCTGGATAGTGAGACATTTACAATGTGATGGTGTGGACACCACTGAGCATTGCCATCGCAGACAGGAAGAAGGAAGGACGGCTCGAACGTCCTGGAGTTGAACTGTATTAAAAGATTCTAAGGTACAAATACTGCATTTCTTTCACACACGCTAGGTACTGAGGTAAGCCAGGTTTCTCCCACTGGAGATCTTCAAGGTGGCTGTCAACGTAGGGAATATACAACACAAACAGAACGCTTTGGATCTGAAGAGAAGGGTCATTCTGCTGAGGGCAAGTGGAGATCGGGTGATAGGCAAAGGGGTCTTGAAGTATGGGTTAAATCAACCAGAGGATAACTGTATTCCAAAATACTTACAGATATGTGGCAATATTAAAACATTACGTGGAAATATGTTATGTGGTGACCAGCCGAAGGGAAGGGGGTGACGGACTTTAGAGTTAGGTTGGAGAGGCCACTGGGTGTTTTACTGTACTCCTTGGGATGAAGCAAGGAGCAAACAGCTTACTTACATTACAGTCCAAGTCGCTGGGCTGCAATGCAAGGGCCAGACTTTAGGGGGCAGCACATCACCTCTCACCAGCCAAATGAATGGCGCGCATGTAGAAATGGCCCATGTTGGAAGAATGGAACGGATGTGCTATATCCTTGAAAGTGGTAGTTGGGATGGAGACACAAAAACTAGAGAGAAATGTCTAGGAGATGCTTCCTTCAGAACCTGGTGCCTTAATTAGGGCTGCTATTCGTGTGAAGAGACAATGTAACTGAGGCAACTTATAAAAAGAAAACATTCAGTGGGGCTCGCTTACAGGTTTCAGAGGGTGAGTCCATGACCACTGTGGTGAGGGCATGGGAGTGGGCAGGCAAGTGCTGCAGTAAGCTAAGAGCTTACATCTTATTTACAAATTGAAGTGTGTGTGTGTGTGCGCGCGCGCGCGCGCGCGTGTGCGCGCACACACGTGCTCACTCGCATGTGTGTGCATGCGTGCACCCTCAAGAGGGGGAGAGATTGAGAATGGCTTTGGTTTTGAAGCCTCTAAGCCCACCACCAATGATACACCTTCTCCAACAAGTCCACACTTACTAGTCGTTCCTAAACTCTTCCACCAACTATGGGTCAAGTGTTCACACCTTAGCCTATGTGGGTCGTTCTCATTCAAACCACCACACTGGTGACTGAACCAACTAGGGTGTACAGAAAATGGTTCCTGATGTGGAAGGAGGTTTTATGAAATGAGACGAGAGACCTGAAGGCAGCAAAAGAAGACCCCGGGGATTTTGGGTACTTCATGGAAATGCTTGACCAACCCTACACATGCTGTTGCTTACGGCACAAGACACAAGATGTTGAGATGGTAGCATTGCATGTTTGATCATCTTGCCTATCTAAAAGGTGAGTGTCAGGGGTACCATCTCTCTGTGTTGTCAGGATGGGCACCATGCCTGAAGCTCTGGGGATAAGTTGGCCATAGCACTGGTGAGGGAAAGCCATAGGTGCAAGAGACCACCCAGGAAGTGAAAGAAGGATCAAGAAAAGAGTAAGAATATATACTCTGTGACCACTTTCAGTAAGAACACAAAGGTGTTTGGTGAATGCATGGGTACCATTTCCATTCATCCTCTGGCTGATTGTGTGGAAGCAAAGTGAGGACTGGGTTGTAGAGATTGGTTTATTGCAATCTGGGCAGAGACAGAAACCTACTGAGAGGGTTTCTGTGCTCGTGTGTGTGTGTGTGTGTGTGTGTGTGTGTGTGTGTGTGTGTGTAGCTGTAGTTGATTAATTCGCTCTAATCTCCCCAACAGTGGCACGAGTTTCTCGATACCCGCCCCAGTGCTCTGGATTCTCCAGTGAAACACATACACGTGCGCACACGCGCGCGCACACACACACACACACACACACACACACGCACACGCACACGCACGCACACGCACGCGCACGCACACGCACACTCACAGGCACACAGCCTTACTGTTTTGTTTTTTTTTTTTTTTTTGGCATGTCAGTGATGTGGATAAACTTATTTTTTTATTGGATATTTTATTTGTTTACAGTTCAAATGTTATTCCCTTTCCCGGTTTCCCCTTTGCAAGTCCCCTATCCCATTACCTCTTACCCTGCTTCTACGAGGGTGCTCCCCACCCACCCACCCACCCACCCACTCACTCCCACCTCACTGCCCTTTACACTGGGGCATCAAGCCTTCACAGGACCAAGGGCCTCCTCTCCCACTGATGCCAGATAAGGCCCCTTCAGTTCCTTCAGTCCTTCCCCTAACTTCTCTATTGGGGCCCCTGTGCTTATTCCAATGGTTGGCTGCGAACATCTGCATCTGTATTGGTCAGGATCTGGCAGAGCCTTCAGGAGACAGCTATATCAGGCTCCTGCCAGAAAGCACATCTTGGCATTAGCAATAGTGTCTGGGTTTGGTGTCTGCATGTGGGATGGATCCCCGGGTGGGGCAGTCCCTGGATGGCCTTTCCTTCAGTCTCTGCTTCACTCTGTCCCTGCATTTCCTTTAGACAGGAGCAATTCTGGGTTAAAATTTTGGAGATGGGTGGGTGGTCCCATCCCTCAACTGGGGGGCCATATTTAACTTCTAGATACAGTCTTGACAGGTCCTTTCTCCCCTTTGTGGGGTATTTCAGCTAATGTTATCCCTGTGGGGTTCTGGGAGGCATCTGGGACTTTCTGGTTGCTGCCCCTAGTTCCTCATTCCCCCATTGCTACACACCTCTGTTCAATTTCCTGACCCTCTGTACATCTTCTCCATCTCCTTCCTTACCTGATTCTGCCACTCTTTTTCCCTGCCCCCTCCTCTCTTCCTCCCAAGTCCCTCCCATTCTCTGCTTCCCTTAATGATATTCTTCCCCCTTCTAAGTAGGACTGAAGCATCCACTCTTTGGTCTTCCTTCCTCTTGAGCTTCATGTGGTCTGTGAGTTGTATCGTGGGTATTCCACACTCTTTGTCTAATATCCACTTATCTGTGAGTGCATACCATGTGTGTGTTTTTTGTGACTGAGTTACCTCATTCAGGATGATATTTTCTTATTGAGTTTGTTTTTATTGTTTGTGGTTGGAGGGCTGACCAGCTTGTATTGGAAACCAATCATGGTGCTCATTCTTGGTAGAGGCTAACTCTCCTCTCTCAGCAGCCATCAGTTTGTACTTCCCTGACCAGGAGTGTTACCCTGTGAGATTTCCCTACCTTTGCATTAGTATGTCTACGAGTATTGCCACTCTTTCTTTACCTCTTGTTTATATAGCCATTTCTCTCTCTCTCTCTCTCTCTCTCTCTCTCTCTCTCTCTCTCTCTCTCTTTCTTTCTTTCTTCCTTTTTTTCTTCCTTTCTGGGAGACTCAGACTATGGTTATTTTATTTGGCTTTGACAATTCCTGGGGATCACCCCAATCTACTTTTCTTTCCTTTTTTTTGATATTTCATTTATTATATTTCTTTCTTTTATTAGAACTTAATACTTTGATACTGTATTAAAAAATATTCAAAACATGTTTTTTGTGTGTGTTTGTACAGATTTTTTTTCAGTTTTTAAACTCTATTTGGAACATTAAACATGATAAAAGTAGAAAAAAAAATCTCTCATGAAGTCCTCTATGAAAGGATATTGTGACAAGTTCCTGATTAGACAGAAACTGTTCCATCTCCAAGGGAGAATACGCAGCGCAACTGTGGCTTCATAGAATGAATTGAGTAGTGTTCCTTCTGTTTCTGTTTTGTGGAATAGTTTGAAGAATATTGGTATTAGGTCTTCTTTGAAGGTCTGATAGAATTCTGCACTAAACCCATCTGGTTCTGGGCTTTTTTTTTTACTTTTAATGACTGCTTCTATTTCTTTAGAAATAGGGTTATGGCACTGTTTAGATGGTTTATCTGATCCTGATTTAGCTTTGGTACCTGGCATCTGTCTAGAAAATTGTCAGTTTCATCCAGATTTTGTAGTTTTGTTGAATATAGGCTTTTGTAGTAGGAGCTGACGATTTTTTTTTTTAATTTACTCAGTTTCTATTGTTATATTTCCCTTTTCATTTCTGATTTTGTTAATTTGGATACTGTCTCTGTGCCCTCTGGTTAGTCTGGTTAAGGGTTTATCTATCTTGTTGATTTTCTCAAAGAACCAGTTCCTGGTTTTGTTAATTCTTTGTATAGTTCTTTTTGTTTCTACTTGGTTGATTTTGGTCCTAAGTTTGATTACTTCTTGCCTTCTACTCCTCTTGGGTGTATTTACTTCTTTTTGTTCTAGAGCTTTCAGGTGTGCTGTTAAACTGCTAGTGTGTGCTCTCTCCAGTTGCTTTTTGGAGGCAGTCAGAGAGCTATGAGTTTTCCTCTTAGCACTGCTTTCATTGTGTGCCATAAAATTTGCCTTCATTTTCAGTAAATTCTAAAAAGTCTTTAATTTCTTTCTTTATTTCTTCTTTGACCAAGTTATCATTGAGTAGAGCGTTGTTCACCTTCCATGTGTATGTGAAATTTCTGTTGTTTTTGTTGTTATTATAGACCAGCCTTAGTCTGTGGTTATCTGATAGGATGCATGGGATTATTTCAATCTTCTTGTATCTGTTGAGGCCTGATTTGTGACCAATTACATGGTCAATTTTGGGGAAGGTACCGTGAGGTGCTGTGAGGAAGGTTTTAGGATGAAATGTTCTATAAATATCCATTTGGTTCATAACTTCTTTTAGTTTCAATGTGTCTCTGTTTAGTTTCTGTTTCCATGATCTGTCCATTGATGAGAGTGGGGTGTTGAAGTCTCCCATTACTATTGTGTGACGTATAATGTGTGCTTTGAGCTTCAGTAAAGTTTCTTTTATGAATGTGATGCCCTTGCATTTGGAGCATAGATGTTCAAAATTGAGTTTCAACTTGGTAGATTTTTTTTTCATGAGTATGAAGTGTCCTTCCTTATCTTTTTTGATAACTTTTGGTTGAAAGTCGATTTTATTCCACATTAGAATGGCTACTCCAGCTTGTTTCTTGAGATCATTTGCTTGGAAAAAATTTTTCTAGCCTTTATTCTGAGGTAGTGTCTGTTTTTGTCTCTGAAGTGTGTTTCCTTTATGCAGCAAAATGCTGGGTCCTGTTTACATATAGACACAGTCTGTTAGTCTGTGTCTTTTTATTGGGGAATTGAATCCATTGATGTTAAGAGATATTAAGGAATAGTGATTGTTGCTTCCTGTTATTTTTGTTGTTAGAGGTGGAATTATGTTTGTGTGGCTATCTTCTTTTGGGTTCGTTGAAAGATTACTTTCTTGCTTTTTTCTAGGGTGTAGTTTCCCTCCTTGTGTTGGAGTTTTCCATCTATTATCCTTTGTAGGGTTAGATTTGTGGAAAGATATTGTATAAATTTGGTTTTGTCATGGAATACTTTGGTTTCTCCATCTATGGTACTTGAGAGTTTTGTGGGTATAGTAACCTGGACTGGCATTTGTGTTCTCTTAGGGTCTGTATGACATCTGCCCAGGATCTTCTAGCTTTTATAGTCTCTGGTATGAAATCTGGTGTAATTCTGATAGGCCTGCCTTTATATGTTACTTGCCTTTTTCCCTTGCTGATTTTAATATTCTTTCTTTGTTTAGTGCATTTGGTGTTTTGATTATTATGTGACGGGAGGAATTTCTTTTCTGATCCAGTCTATTTGGAGTTTTGTAGGTTTTTTTAATTTTTTGAGCATCTCTTTCTTTAGGTTAGGGAAATTTTCTTCTATAATTTTGTTGAAGATATTTACTGGCCCTTTAAGTTGGGAATCTTCACTCTCTTCTATACCTATTATCCTTAGGTTTCATCTTCTCGTTATGTCCTGAATTTCCTGGATGTTTTGGGTTAGAAGCTTTTTGCATTTTGCTTTTTCTTTGACTGTTGTGTCAATGTTTTCTATGGTAGCTTCTGCCCCTGAGATTCTCTCTTCTATCTCTTGTGTTCTGTTGGTGATGCTTGTGTCTATGACTCCTGATCTCTTTCCTACATTTTCTATCTCCAGTGTTGTCTCCCTTTGTGATTTCTTTATTGTTTTTATTCCCATTTCTAGATCCTAAATGGTTTTGTTCAATGCATTCACTTGTTTGGTTGTGTTTTTCTGTAGTTCTTTAAGGAATTTTTGTGTTTCTTCTTTAAGGGCTTCTACCTGTTTACCTGTGTTCTTCTGTATTTCTTTAAGGGAGTTATTTATGTCCTTCTTAAAGTCCTCTATTATCATCATGAGATGTGATTTTAAATCAGAGTCTTGCTTTTCTGGTGTGTTGGGGTAATCAGGGTTCACTGTGGTGGGAGAACTGAGTTCTGATGATGCCAAGTGGCCTTGGTTTCTGTTGCTTATGCTCATGGTACTTGCCTCTTGCCATCTGGTTACCTGTGGTGCTAGCTGGTCTTGCTGTCTCTGACTGTGGCTTGTCCCTCCTGTAAGCCTGTGTGTCAGCACTCCTGGGAGATCAGATCTCTCAGGGCAGAATTTGGGTCTGGAGAGCTGTGGCACAGGGTCAGCTCCAGGCGCTGATGGAAACTGGAAGGATCCTATCCAGCAGCTTTACATTAATAAGCTTTAATCAGCTCGATGGCTATGTCATTCTGAAACTTCACATTGCAAATACCTCTCCTTTGATACTGTTGAATTATTACTTACTAAAGTCCATATTCCACTTTGCCACTCTAGACTCACTTAGGGGTGGGGGCTGTGGCTGGGCTGTGTTTCCCTGGCTTCTACAGGATTGTCTGCTTTCTCTTCTGCAGTCTCAAGCCTGGATCTTAACATTTTTTCTGGCATGGTGATTCTGCTTACTCTCCCTCTTGCGTTTCTTCCCCAGGAAGCCTCAAAGTCCTGCTTTTGTTTCCCTGCTCAGACATTGGCTGCTGGCAACTTTATTTACCAGTCAAAGCCACCTGGGGGCATCTTACATGCACACATGTGAATCCCTGTGTAATGCTAGGAACCCAATTAACACATTACAAGCAATAAACCAACTCCACAATAGTGTGTGTATGTACATGCATGTCTGTTCAGTTTTTTCCTTCCCACCTACAACTATGAAAAATAACCCTGATTTTGAAATTATAATATCAGTAGAGAAGGGTTATGTAGGTCAACATTCTGTTCTAGAAACACATCCACTCTGTTTAAAGTAAGAGCCATAAGTGAGTTGTTTTCGTGAATATGCAGTCAACTTAGAATTTCAAATTCTCTGTATGTAATATACTTAAGAGGCCAAACATTTGAAGATATGACTTACAAAACAACTGCCTTTTTTCCCCTGCACGTGTGATGTACCTCATTACCTAGATTAAGCTGGCCTCAGACTCATAGAGCTCTGCCAGTCTCTGCCTCTAGAGTGTTGGAATTAAAGATATATACCTCCATGCCAAGCCAGAATACAACCTTAAATATTGAAACATTTTAAATAAAAAGCAGCGATTGAAAAATTACACTTTAGTGTCCCTGATCTATCTGCTTCTGACCATTTTCTCTTACTAGCTGCTTATCACTGCTGACTAGTAGCCATGTCTACCGTGTTAGACGAGCTTCAGACCTTTGGATGAGCCTTTAACTCCACCTTACACTTAACGCAATCAACTGTCCCTACCGGTCTTACTTCTCTTCCAAGTAATTCAATTCTTCCGTGACAAGGATTTGATCTCTGGCTTCTAGGACCTGCTTTCCCTGTTGAGGCCCCAAATTTACAATACAATGTACTTTGGGTTTTTCTCTAGCCTTGTCAGCTTTATTAGTCAGCAGTCTGATTTAATGCCTGCACACTCTGTTCTTTCTCCTGTCAGGAGGACTGGGAATTGTGGCAAATCACTGGGTGAATCACACTCAGAGTTATGGGGAACTGTGTGAGAGGCAAGCTGGTTGGGCCTCTGACTCTAATGTGCATGACAGCATAGCAAAGGAGTTTGTGATAAAAGGTTAGGATTGTAGATTTACACATCCTTGAGGAGTCTAAAAGTTTGAAATAGCATTTAAGTTTCAAAGTCACTGCAAATAGATGGCCCTAGGTGGATTCCTGCCCACCTACTTATTGTCAGGAGGTAGAGGCTCAGTGCATGGCAGTGCATGGTTCTTATTCCTATGTAGAAACCAACCTGTGATTTGGAAACCAGTTTGGACTTGCTCTATTTTTCCAAAGCATTTCTTAAGCCATTCAAAGAAGTATACTTTTAAGTTTTTTGTAACCAACAAAGTAAAAATTAATTGAAAATACTGGCAATGAATGGTAAAATCATCCGGCATGCATGTGGAGGGAAATAGATTCACATAGTCTTATACTATTACCTAATGAATTAATTTTCAATCATAAAAAGAAAAACCACGTCTTATATCTGGTGGAGGTCACTTTTTGCAAGAGGTGAAAACTGGCTGGCCATGATGGCACATCTTTATTTTCAGTATTCAGGAGGCAGAGGCAGGCTCCACATAGTGAGGTCCAGGCCCTCAAGAGCTATATGGTGAGTGCTTACCTCAAACTATAACAAAACCACAACAACAACAAAAAAATATGTCATCATCAACAAGGACCAAGGCAACTCTTAGGATGTGGTGCAGTAGGAACAGGACACCAGCTATATAGTGTTCCTGCAGAAAAAGAAAATCCTCATCTGACTCTACCAAGGGACCAGTTAGGCAGATCCAAGCCTGGTAACACTGTGTTACCAAGGAAGTGAGCTAGACTCTTGAGATGGGTCCATATGGAGACGCTGTGTCCTCCTCTCAAAGGAAAAGGTCTCAGGAGTCTAAAGAGACACTATTGATAACTATCACATGTACTCCTTGATCAGATCCTCAAGGAGGACGGACCACAGCTGCCTGGGTTGCTATAAGCTCAGGTGGTCAGATTTGCATATGAACTATACATTGGAGAGCGAGAAGGGAGTGAGACGTTGAGGCCGTGGCCCACTTACCCGTTGCTTCTGAAGTATTGAGGGTCTGGAGATCTTACTAGAACTAAGACCATTGTGAATGCAAAGGGAATCGGTTCCACTGAGCTCAGTCTCCTGGGGTTGGAGTCGCATAAACTGCCTTTACAAAATCAGAAATGGCCATGAAGTCACAGTCGGGGTACACAGTTCTGTGGGGTACATGTACTGTGAGGGAGGCAGTTCTAACTGTAGAGACGATGCTGGGTAAATATCAAGCGTTGTGTTCATGTGTGCACAGGTGCCTGTGTGCCTTGTGGGAAGGCAGAGTGCCACTCCTCAGCCTTTTTGTTTAAGGGTTTCTCCACTGCCTGGAACTTTGCTGAGCTGTCTTGCCTAGCTGGCCAGCAAGCTCTAGGAATCTGCCTGCCTTACAACCGTCCGTCTCTCCAGAGCTGGGATTATAAGCATGCGCTGTCTGTGGCTGAGCCCAGCTTTTTGCACGGGGTCAAAGCACACCCTCATGTTTGCAAGGCACACTTTATTGACGGAGCCATCTCCCCAGCCCTAAATGCAAGCTTGATTGTCACCAGTGGAATCCCAGAGCGGGGCTCTTGTTTTACTGTTTTAGATCTGTCTTGTCTCATGAAAATAGATTGCTAGTAAGAACCAGGGTGGAATTTCCTTCTTGTAGTAATACAGGGATGCTGGAGCAGCTGGCAGGGCAGCCCTGGCTGTCTGCATTGGATCCTGTGGTTTATTAATCTCATCTGAGGGGACATTATGGAAGAATGTGGCAGCCTTGTTGGCAATCACTAAAGAAATTCAACGTTCGGGCTGCCTCTGTGTTTCCGAGAGGGGCAGCAGACATTCACAGCTTACTTTTAGTCCCAGTAGCAATGATATTTTCATTACTGCTGTCCTCAGGCACAGACTTTTTAATTTAAAACAGGAAGGTAAGTTCAGGATGGAAATAGCCCATCACCAGAGGAGCATCGCTGCACCAAAAACCACATTATAGCTTACCTGCCAATTTCAGCAGCATGCCAGGTGCTTTGGGGTGTCTGGAAGGAAGAAAGAAAGGTAGCAGGAAAGAGACTGGAGTCACCAGTGCCCTCAAAGGGTTGACTTAGTTTTGAAGTAAGATGGACATCCCAGGTTTATACCTTTCTGACTGGTTAAGAAAGTGATTGCTTTGGCTCCAACCTCTTCCCTTATCACTTGCAAAGTTATAACACCCTTCTTTTGGCTGATAAAGATAGCGGATTCAAGTTGGCTGCAAATTTGTTGTCATTCTCCTCAGCAGGTGGATCTTAAGCTCTTCTTCTCAGTCTGTACTGGTTATGTCGGCTCAGAAAGCAGAACAGAGCCACAGCACAGGTTGGAGCATGGCCTCTTACAGGACTGCAGTTTCCACAGCTTGCTTCTCAGAGTACTTACAGAGGCAACTTGATGAAGGGGTCTTAGCTACAGGGAGCCTCACAGCCATACGATTGGTAGCCACCCGGAGAAGCTGCCTTGGACATCAAAGCTCTGCTGGCTCCCTGGATGGTATCATATACAGCAGGGGCAGACCAACCAAGACCAGTGAAAACATGTCATCCCAGAATCTGAGATGGAGGCCGAAGGACTAGAAGTCAAGACCTCCTTGGGTAACATAGAGATTCTGAGTCCCCCATGGGCTACATGAGCCTCCTCCAGGGAGGAGGCACAGAGATGGGACTGAGGAAGTAGCTCAGTGGTGGAATTCAGGCTGAGCTTGAATGAGGCTCTGGTTTCCATCCTCATCCTCCCCATCAAGAAGGAACAAAGTGATCTATCTTATTCAACATGACAGAAGAACAAAGCACAGGAAACACTGGCTAAGTTGGAAGAGAACTGTCTAGAACAAACTGCTACATCCTTATCTTTTTTTGTGTTTTTGACTTTAAAGCTAGCTCCAGCTGGAAGACCACTTTTTGATGTTCAACACAAGAGAGAAAAAAAAAAAAAGGAAAAATTTCATTTTAATTCATTCTCATCCCAACACGTGTGTTCTACACAGATCTCATTTTTTAAAACAGAGTTTATTGTATTTAATACATTATAAAATCTGAAAAAATTGTAGGAAAGCAGCAGACTGAAACTGGAGATCTCTAGCAAATAATGACTCTGGCCCCTCTGCCAAACGATCAGCATAAAAACAAAGGAAAGGCCGAGGCTGTGCGTGGACAAAAGCGCCAGTCCTGTGCGGACTGCAGTCCGGATGTCCTGTCTACCGTACGTCCGGTATGGTGTGCTCTTGAGTGGTCCTCTGAATTCCCTTCTGGTCCCTACCTAACCAGACATGAAACCTCCACTTGCAAAGAAACACCAGCCTAGGTGTTTGGTTTGTTTTTTTTAAAAAGAAAAAGAACGATAAAGGAAAAAGAAACAATGGATGGCTGCTGGCAAGGAAGTGGTAAGGAGGCTCTGTCCTCCCTGCTCATGGCTTATTTACTGGACAGAGACCACAGAGGCCCAGGACACCCACGGTCATCACAGCACCCACTGCAGCTCTCTCTCTCTCTCTCTCTTTCTCTCTCTCTCTCCCTCTCTCTCTCTGCATTTCCTACCCTTTGACATATAGATATTTATATATTTATATATTTTTTTACATCTTGAGGATATCATGATTCCAATTGTTCCCATATGAATACAGGTGTGATTTCTAGTGGATATAAATGTCTTTTATTCAATTTTAGGTTCAGAGCTTGGTTTACTGTCCCAGCTGCACACAAATGTCCCTTTTCTCATATTGTTATTGGTTGTGTATATTTTCTTTTTGCATAAGAAATATGTCTGTTTAGTCCAGTGGCTCCTGTTTTATCCGGATGACTGAGGGTACTCGGGGTGTCCGCCTGAGTTCCCGTCGGAGGACATATTCACTGAACTGGGACGAGTCCACTCCTCCTCCACAGGAACCCACAATTTCAAAACCTCTTTGCTGCAACCGCTCAAGGACCTGTAAAAAACCACAATAGGTGTCTGCTTAGGGGCAAGGCATAAACACACCAAAGATGCGCTCCAAAGCTCAATTTGTGTACACTCAAGAATGAAGGCAATGGGTTTTCATTAGAAAATATACCCCAATGAAGTTATTTCTTACAGTGCTCTCACTCAGTTGTAGAGTGCTTGCCCGGCATGCATAAGACCGTGGTTTTGAGCCCTAATACCACAAACAAGCAAGAAGAGACAGCAAAGGTTGGCTTAGGCTACATGACCGGTTGTTTAACTGTGAAGTCAAATGCTAGCCAGATCCTTTCATTTGGTGTATGTCTGACACAGCCATCCCTGCAACCCTGAGATAGGGAAAGTACAGGAAGCTGAGAGCACTCTGCTTTTCAGCAAAGCAACAGATAGTGAGTGCATTGGACATAATTAAATTCCACATAACGCTAAAGGAAAGGGACACCATAGACCATAACTTTTAAATTAAACTCGCTTCATTTCTTCTCTGGAGTGGAGTAAAATGCTGTTAAGTAACTCCTCAATGTCAATAATGTGGGAGGCAAAGGCAGGAGGGCAAAGAGTGTGGAACTAGCCTGGGCCACAGGGTAAGATCTGGCTGAAAACAAGCACGCAAAACCCTAAAAATAATTAAGCAAAGCAATCCTAGTTCTAATTAATTAATTAATTAATTGTGGCACTGGGATTGAACCCGGGACCTTGTGCATGCTAGGCAAGCACTCTCCCACTGAGCTACATTTCTGGTTTCTTAAATTATTGTTTTTCATCACCAACTTTTATATGTAATACAGAAGCAAAATAACGTTCTAGAAGAGACTGGAAAAACAAGAAGAGTATGTGCTCCAAACTTGCAAACCAGAGACTGAGAACAGTGGCAAGCCCTCCCCAGGGTATCCCTCAGTGTGTGCAGGAGAAATCACTGCACACATCTGTGCTCCTTGGCCTAAGCGCAGGGTGATGGGGCCCATCCCTAAGCTCAAGTTCCAGTTGCTCTGGTGGCTGGTGAATACAATCATTGTAAGCAGCTCTCTGAGCGGAAGATGCTGAGGACGGAATTGAACCTGTATCTTCTGCCCCACTGGGAGAGGACGTGTGAGTGTGAGGAGCCATCAGACAGTAGTGAACCTTCCTCCTCCTCAGAGGTTATCATACACAGAATGTGATGAGTATCTGGACTGATCCGGTGTTGGCTTCCATGTGGTCTAGTGCTTGTTTCAATGCCATGCACACAGCTTAGGAATTTAGTGCTTTTTTTTTTTTCCCTATTTTTTTCATTTATTTATTTACTTATATATTCGTTGTGTGACTGAGTATGTGCTCATCCATAGAGGTCAGATGATAATTTATGGGAGTCACCTTTCTTCTTCTACTCTGTGGGTCCCAGGAATTAAACTCAAGTTAACAAGCTTAAAGGCAAAGCACCTCTTCCTGCTGAACTAACTCACAAGGCCTCGACCCATTACTAATTAAAGACCAAGTTTAAAGCAGACATTGTTAGGTTTAGGAACCTTTTGGGGGCATGTTTAAATGACTGAGCGTATAAGGTATCCCATGCCCTGTCCCTAAATCAGGTGTCTGATTTAGGTGTCTGAAAAACAGACAGGTGTCTTTCTCTTAGCGGTTGGTGGAGTCAGAAGCAGGAATGGGTCGGGGCCTTGTTGAATGAGGAAGCTGATTCAGGCGAACTATGCACAGCTGCTCTGGCCAGTGTATCAGGCATATGAAAGATGAAAGGTGTCCCCTGGCCAAGGGGTGGGGCTGAGAGCATACTCAGCTCCGAATGCTGTGATCGGCTCTACAGGGAACACAGCAGGGAGTGTGGGAGAAGAAAGGCTTTGAGGCTTCACAAGCATTTCGAGGTAACACAGCCACTCAGGACTCTGTCCATGTCACCTTGTAGGACCACTGCACACCTCTGGAGGTTGGGGGG
>JADRCD010197844.1:16341-31359 GCA_019843815.1 Montemys delectorum
GGGGGGTGCCATTCACACAGGAGAGAATGCCCTTTGGAACCGGGTGAGATTGGGCACCTTTCTCTGGATGCTGGTAGGCTCCATTTTATATGAGTTTCCTGCTCTTCTGCTCTGGGACAACTGCTCATCCGTTTTAAAAAGTATAAACTGCGTAACAACTCCTCTGAGGCATTATGATCCTGTGAGAGTATTTCTAGCCTTTAAAGTCTTGAAGAGCACTGAGTGGTGTTGGGGATGGAGCCCAGATAGGCGCTGTATGGGCTAGATGCGCACTTTGCCACTGTTGACCAAACAATGAACAAAGCCAGGAGCCAGTTCCAGGTACAGAGAGGTGGGGGACTTTTGGCCTACTGCTCAGTGTCAGGAAGACTCGAGTGTGCCTCTGACAGGCACCCTGGCAAAGCTTACCTGCTAGAGTTGTCATCAGAGGGCAGTGACCCACTGGCCACAGCCCCGGGGGAGGGGACTGAAGCTCAGCAGATTGAGCTAAGACAGAAACAACATCTAACAGCATCCAAGGCATATAGCCCGTCCCAGGATCTGAACCAAAATCCTGACTCCCAGCCCAATGTTTTCTTCTCCTAAAGATGATTTCACCTCACAACAGTGACAATTCCACTCCAGTTCTGTCAAAAACTTGTAGGGCTTCGTACAAACCCTAGCCACAGTCAGAAACCCTCGTGAGGCCAACACTCAGACAGGTTTTTCAATTGTCCTCAGACCATGGCTGTGTAACATCTGCTGCTAGAGCTTTCTTTCTTTTTTCTTTTCTTTTCTTTTCTTTTTTTTTTTTTTTTTTTTTTGAGACAGGTCTTGTGTAGACAGATGTAGACAGAGTTGGACTTGCTAATTAGCTGAAGATGACTCGAAGTTCTTTTCTTTTAAATTGTAGTTATTTTTATTTATATGCAGGTGTATGTCTCCTTGTCAGCATGTGTATCACTAACAAGGGTTGCCAAGGAGGCCAGGAGAGAAGATCCCAGAGCTAGACTTACAGGCAGTTGTGAATCAAGCAATGTGACTGCTGGGCTGACCCTGGTAGTTCTAACCACTGAGTCATCTCTCTAGCTTGACTTTAAATTTCTGATCCTCCTGCCTCAAACTTCCAAGTGCTAGATATAGGTATGCACCACAGCTTATGTGGTACTAAGAATCAAACTCAGTGCCAAATTCATGCTGGGTAAGCACGCTAACAACTGATCTATGTTCTTGGGCCTTGGAGTTATTTATTTTGAAGCACAAGTTATGGCAGCTCACTCTTCTACTCAAAAATCCTCCATTGGGTTTCCACTTGTCTCACATAATCAAATGAACCCAATGCCAAACAACACCCCTACCTCCAAACCCCACAGAAGATCCAGAGTGCTGACAGAAGACCCAGAGCTCTCTCTGAGGCTCACCAGGATTGTCTCCCATCGTCCCTGATGTCGTGGGTTAGCCTATGCTCACTTTCTGACTCCCTTTCTTCCAAGCGACAGCCTTGATAGCACTCAACATGCCTGCAAGACCACGAGGGGCTGTGTATGAAGTGCGCCTCATAAGGTCAGGACATTGAGAGCCTGGCTTCCAGATGTTGGACAGTCAGAGGACACTGACCTCACGGATTCCTTGATTCACTGATGCGTTCACACTGAATGGGCTGTTGCTGGAGAAGGTAGCTCACTTGAGGGTGTACTCTCCTAAAGGGTACATCTTGCCTAGGCCCAGTCCTGCTTTTCTGCCACCATGAGATGAGCAACTTTTCTTTACCCCACTCACCAGCCATGCTGTTCTACTCACTATAGCTCAAGAAACAATGGAATCGAGTGACCACCTCTGGGACCATGAGGATTTATGGGATGGATGTGGTGGAGGCGGAGAAACCACCTACTCAGCACAAGCACTGTACATCATCGTTCCTCAGCTCCCTGGAGGAAAGGCAACAGCAGTAGCCAGGTTGAGCAAGAGCATGAGCTGCCTTGATACACATGCTACTGGGCGCCTTACCTGAACTGAATTGAGGTGGCAGTAACCGTTTAGTGGAAACCTGATGACATGTGTCGAGTCGTGATTCCAGCCTGCGTTGACCGAGTTGCACATCACGTCGCCGATCTCTGGAAACACTTCTTCTATCAAGGACTTATCTCCACTGAGGGTGATCCTTTCTCCAAGGTCTGGGGCCACACGCACCACGAGGCACTCGCAGGGTCGTGAAAAGCGCCCGGTTTCCCTGTCCTGTTTCCATCGCTCCATCTCCAACAACATTGGCTGAAGTTGAAAGTATTTTGCCTCTTCATATAACAAAGTATAGTCCTGGAGGAACAGAGAGGCATTTTGAGGTGGAAAACACACCTATAAGGTACTGAAGACAGTCATGCTTTGTTTGTTTAGAGAGGATCTTACTAGGTAGCCCAGGCTGGCCTTGAACACATGCTCCTCCACCTCACTCCCATTTCTTCAAGTGTTGGAACTACAGGTGTGTGTAACATGTACACATTAGAAATGGTACTTTAGTATCTTCTGGACATGATAGGACCACTGTAGTCATGAACTCAGAGCAGCTGTGGCTAAATGCATATCCTAGCAAGGAGCGAGAAGGGCTCATAAGCTGCCACACCTAGCTGAAGAGCCGTTGACAACTGATGGCTACAAGGAAAGAGAGAGAGAGAGAGAGAGAGAGAGAGAGAGAGAGAGAGAGAGAGAGAGAGAGAGAAAGTCTGTTTTTTTTAAGGGAGTGGCCCCTGCTGGGTCGACATGCCGCCGTGGATGATTCCACATTCACATGTTTGTGGACAGTCCAGATTGGACTCAGTGGTTTACAAAAAACAGAAAACAACAGAACACCGTGAGACTGGGGTACAGGTGGATTTATGCAGAGTCAGAGGAAGGAGTGGTGAGGGTGGATTTATGAGGAGTCACTTCATTCAAGAAGTGGAATGAACAAGATCAAAATGCATTGTTACATGTAGGGATGAAATTTTTAAATAACTAATTTTAAGTGTTATATTTAAAAAGAAATTGGTATTTGCTCACTTCTGTTGAATTTCAATAATCAAATCTAAATGAAAATTTATAACACATCTAAAAAGACTCAATTTGTACCCATTCATTCATTCATTCATTCATTCATTGTGCTGGCTAGTTTTCTGTCGATTTATCACAAGCTATGGTCATCCGGGAGGAGGAAACCTCAATTGAGAAAATGCCTCCATAAGATCAGGATGTAGGCAAGTCTGTAGGGCATTTGCTTAGTGACTGATGGGGGAGGGCTCAGTCTATTGTGGGCGGGGCCATCTCTGGGCTGGTGGTCCTGGGTTCTCTAAGTAAGCAGACTGAACAAGCCAGTAAGCAGCACCCCCCATGCCTCTGCACCAGGTCCTGCCTCCAGGTTCCTGCCTGCTTGAGTTCCTGTTCTGGCATCCTTTGATGGTAAACAGTGATGCAGAAGGATAAACTAATTCTTCCCAAAGTTGCTTTGGTCATGGTGTTTTACTACAGCAACGGAAACCCTAACTAGGGTTTCACTTACTCACTTTGTTGATACAGGGAAATGAGGGTTAGTATGCAGGCCTGGTTAAGTGCTTTCCATGAATCAAATCCTCAGATCAGCTACAAAATCAGGCACTCTAATTATTCCCACTTCACAAATGAAAACCTGAGATGGGAAAGGATTCATCCTCCTCTTTTAGTTCAGAAACATCTGCATTTCAAGCTTGATGGTGTTGGTGGGAATCCAAACCCAATCCTCTCTGATGGAGGACACACAGAGAAGTGGGCTCAGCAGCAGATACACTCCTGGGGGCCTTTAGTCCTTGTCACCGTCAGTACTTACTCATGGGAGAAGGTGGAGGCGGCAACATAGCCTGGGGACAGGCTTGAGTGGGTGTCTGGAGAGTGTGCATGCAGCTCTTGCTTAAATTCGGGCGTTGGTATGTGATGGGTTAGGCGAGGCCGGCAGAGGTTTAGAAGGTTCTCACCCTGCCCCTGGCCACCTGTCAGTGGTGTCTCAGAGATGTAAGCATCATGCAACTCCGAGTCCTGGGAACTGGGTGGGAGAAGGGGGACTTGTCCATTTCTAAAAGAGAGAGGCATGCATTCTTTTCCTCAAGCTTTACATTCATGACCTGAATTCAAGTCCCAAACCTACGGAATAGGTTCTCAAGTATACACAGGAGCTGCTGAAAGAGGATGGGGTCAAGGATGGAACGGAGAGGCAGTAGAAGTGGTGTTGACAAGCAGGCCAATATTATGTCTCAGTGTAGCTATGGTCACAATCATCCCTGGGTGTGAGATAAGTGGGGATTTGTCCAGACACATTGCCTGAGAATGCTTCAGTCCACTGACAAAGTCATTGCTGCCTTCCTTCCACAGGCCCAGGCTGACAAGGCGTGCTTGCTATTCACATGAAAGTCAGCTCTGTAAATATGTGGCCTTGTGCCTCTTAGACTGAGGGTCAGCTCAGAAGCAGAGGATGGCCTATACCTCTCTCTCTCTCTCTCTCTCTCTCTCTCTCTCTCTCTCTCTCTCTCTCTCTCTATCTCTCTCTCTCTAAGTAACCACATCAGCAGCTTCATTCATGTCTTCCTGAGAGAGCAGGGAATGGTACAGTAATAGGTACCACGGGCTTCTCATTGGACAGTCCACTTTCCACACTGCGAAACGGGCTAGGTGTGAGATGCAGTCAGGGCCCACATCTCAGCAGAATCTGCCGCTTCTTCACCACTTTTCACCTGGGAAGTCAGAAGAGTCCCCCTCCCCAGAAAGGACCCCTAGGCCCCCGATGATCCTCCCTGCACATGGTTCGGTTGGCACGATCTTCCGACCCTGGGGGACATGGTTTGGTTGCAGGAAACTGAGGATTAGCTGAGGTGTGTTTACTCTCAAGGTAGGGCAAGACCAAGCTGTGTCCTTTTACATACCTATAATTACAGGATTTTCCAGTTGGAGGCAGGAGGATCAGGAGGATCAGGAGTTCAAAGCCAGTCTAGGCTACATGGGACAGTTTCAAAACATAAGAACAAAAGAACAATAATAACAAAACTTAGGGACCCCCTGCTCAGTCTTAAGGGTAGGAGACAGTAGGCCTGGGTTTCTGCCTGGCTACCCAGGATTTTCACTCTGGAGCTTCATCACTTTTAAATTATAATGACTGTAAGATACTGACACAATATATTTATTAAGATGAGATTTAAAAACATAGTGGAATGCTTGGGGGGATGCAGGGAAGCACTGGTTGTGTAAAGCATGAGGACTTTAGTTCATTCCCAGGACCCAGCTGAAAAAGCCGGGCAGAATTTTGTAACCCCAGCTCTCGGCTGGATCCCTGTGGCTCACTGGCTAACAAAGCTAATGTTAGTAAGTTCTAGGCCAGTGAGATCCCTGTCTCAGTGTCAAATAAATAAATGTGGACAGAGTCCTAAGGAACAACACCCGAGGCTGACCTCTGTCCTCCAAGTGAGTATACATGTATTCCTGTGCACACCATGAACACACATACCAAAACCCAGAATCAATAATGGTTAGTACTTGGGAGGTTGAGACAGGGGAATCCAAAGTTCAAGGCCAGCCTGAGCAACTCAGTTAGATACTGCCTTTTATAAAAAGAAAGTTAAATAAGAGCTAGGGATGTAACTAGTGGTGCTGCACTTGTCTAACATGTGTAAGGCCTTGGGAATTGCAACACACACACACACACACACACACACACACACACACACACACACACCCCTCCCTGGAACACCAGAGCTGAGAGTCACACAGCGTAGGGTGAGCCAGCCCGCTGCTTGTTGCCTACATGCTGCATTACTGACTTCTGTGTGAGGAAGGATCTGTTAATGCCATGGACTTCCTAGAGCCACCAGGTCTTCCAGCCAAGTAAAGATGCTGGAAACAGCCTGCTTACCCGGCTTCAACCCCAGGGAGAAATCTGTCCCATCTCACTGAACGGGGCCTCTGCTGAAAGCTTCCATCGGCAGAAAGTTGACTCTCTAATAAGGCACAGCACCTAGAGGTTTGGCAGCTTTGGATGGCAATATTAGAAAGGCCTGAATTTTCTCATGCTACCAACATGTTTGTTCTAATTCTCTCTGGAGTTCTGGTAACTTTAAAAAGTGTTTTTGTTTAAAAAGTAAAGGGGCTGACTGGATGTTTCCACATAGATATTTTCCTAGGCTGGGACACTCCCTGCCCCCTGCACTACTCTCTCCATACCTCCTGCTCCCTCCGACTGCTGACCTTCCTCTCTCATACATGGTGCACCCTCTGCTTCCATTTCTCTCACACTCCCTCATATGTTCAGACCTCTGTCCTCTCCCAAAGCCCCTCTGTTATTTATCTCCATCTCTCTCACAAACATCCTGCATCTGAAACAGAATGTCATAATGGGTGCTTAGTTTTGCTTAACATGATACTTGCATAATCTTGTGTCTCTTTATATATCTCTTTAAAATTTTTATTTTTTATTATTATTGTCTGTGTGTATATGTGTGGGACATGGTGTGTGTGTGTGCTTGTGCATGTGCATGCATGTGTGTGTGCATGTGTGTGTGTGTATGCGTGTGTGTACATTTGTGTGTGCGTGCGTGTGTGTACGTGTGTGTGTGTGTGTGTGTGTGTGTGTGTGTGTGTGAATCAGAAGATGATTTTGTGGCATCAGTGGGTTTGAGGATGGAACTTTATCAATTCTGTGATGGGCATCTGGCCAGGCTACTATGAAGCATTAAACATGGATGAGCAAGTACCCGGTAAGCTGACACAGGATCCTTAAGCTGTTTTCCCGGGTCAGGTAAAGCTATACCACACGGTACTTGTCCCCCTCCCCCCTTAGGCACCTGCATAGTGATTTCCATAATGTGATATTTCCATAGTGATTTCAACCAGTGTGACTTGGCACCAGTAGTATACACCACACCAACTCCTCTCCCCCTGCATCCTCACCACCATTTGTTGATAGGCATTCAGACAGGGGTGAGATGAAACTGTACTGCAAATTTTAACTACATTTCCCTGACAGTTCAGGATGTTGAACATGATTCCAAAAGAATATCTTTTATCTTGTAAAAATCCATTAAAGTGCATAAAAACCTGACTATAAGACCCAGAACTCTAAAATTGCTAGAGGAAAACATAGGCAGAACACTGTAAGAAGTGTGTAGAAATGACCTTCTGAAAAGGATTCAAATCACACAGATATAACCCTAAGAACTGACCAACAGCATTGCATGCAGTCAAAAGATGTTCACAGCCCAGAAGACAGCAGAGGCGGCCATGATGTGGGAGAAAAATCTTTGCCAACTGTATATGTGACAGAATTGGCAAAGAATTACAAAAGTTACCCAAAACCCATCAATAAACGGGTTGATGACCTGGGTAGATAATTCTCAAGGCAGAGAAACAAGTGGCCAGAAAAGCAGAAAAAGTGTTCCACATCCCTCTCCCTCAGAGCCATTGTGATCTTATCTTCTGCTGACCTGCCCTTCAAACACTGGAGTCTGCCATCACACAGGCTCAAACTAATCTTTTGACTCTAGCATTTGTGGTGGCTCTGAGGCGTTTCATCTGCCATTTACACTTGACTTGACATCCAGGACAGTCTCTGTTCAGTGAGAGGCTCTGTCACCATTAAGGACACCACATATCCAATTGCTGCTGGCCAGGATGAAAAGAGATGAAGGGAAAGAGCCAGATGACCAGCCGCAGTATTCCCTTCTTTGTCTCTGCTTCCAGCCTGCATGTGTGAGACGGACCAGGCATTCTCCACCATGGTGGATGCAGCCTTCTGAAACTGTGAGCTAAAATAAATCTTTCCTTTACAAAAGTAGCAAATAAACATTGTAACAAAGGTAGTTCTCGTAGTCCTGGTCAAAGACTGAGTCAGAGTCTACAGTGGCTTTTTTAAGACTTGTTCTTCCCAGAGGCTCTAGCAGAAACTTATTCTGGCTTTCCAGCATCCAGAGGCTGCTCACAGTCTGTGGCTGGGAGCTTCCCACCACTCCCCCTCTGCCTCCATTGCCTCCCATCCTTTTCTGACTCTGACCTTCCTGCCTCCTCTTGTACTTTTAAGAACCCCAAATAACACAGCACACTCAGGTAATATGGGACCATCTCCCTAGCTCAAGTGCCTGGCTTTATCAAATTGGAAAATCCTTCTTTGCCATGTAAAGGAGTTAGGGTTTGGCTACCTATGCTTTTGCCTCTCCTACTACCCCAATGTGAAACACATCCTCTCTTGGCCCCTGATCTCTGTTTTCCCTTTGTTTATAGGAGAATGGTCTGGATCCTCATTTGTTGTCTGGGAGTGTTCTGAGATCCTGCATGATTAACCTCATTCTAACTTCCATGCTGTAGGCTTTGATTTTGTTCTAACTGAAAACCTTGATTCCCCCATCTGACGTCCTGAGTCTTTCCTATTGCATTGTCATTCTGAACTGGGCAGTTTGTTCCTATGAGAATTATTGTGCAAAGTAACAAGACAACTGGGCTACATCCAGCCCTTCTATGGGACTCAGACAGTAAGTCAAGACTCTGGCCTGGCTGTTCGAGGACTTATGAAGCCATCATTCTTTAAGACCACAGGCTCACAGCTATGGCATTCTGTAGGGGCTTGTAGGAAGGCTACAGTTTAAAGTGGGATTTAATGGGGGCAGATGGCATTTTCGAATGGGGTCACATCTCCACACTGCTCAGGTTCTCCGTCACTGTTTCGACCTTAGCCTCTGCCTAAAAACTGAGGGGAATAAAGATGATAGAGCAGATAGTGTGCTAAGGTGTGGCAGGGCTCGAGGCCTCGAACTGTAGATAGTAAATAAATGAATACATAAATAAAATCAAAGGAAATTAAGCTATAAGGGGTTGGGTTCCTCTCTGCTGACTGAACACTAACCATTATTTTTCTTCTAAATATTTTAGAAATTACTCTGAAGCCTGGTCATGGATGGACAACTCAAGACCACGCATCACTTGGTCTAACGCTTGAATTCATTATCATCCTCTTCTCTGATAAATAAGATAATGATAGAGAAACCATGGCTGTTTTGAGACTTCTGGCCTTGCTTGGTAACGTCCGAAGGATTTCTGTTGCTAAGGACAGGTTAGGATGCCCCCTCCCCCTTCATCCTGAGTCCTAGAATGTCATCTTGTGGGCCTAGCATTGAGCTGGGTCAAACCACTGGGCATCCCTTTCTCTCTCTTCACCATCCTGGCTGCGCTTTCACATATCCCATGGCTCTGTCTGGCTCCCAGGGAAGAGGTGTTTTCTCTGTGCTGCATGGAGATGAGGGTACATGGAGAGAAGCCGAGCCATAGTGATAGCTCACCATGCCTCTAAGCACTGGCCCGCCGACAATGCACAGGCCCCTCTCACTACACCATCATTTTCTAAGAAGACAGGTTTACTTTGGCCATTCATTTTCTTGGCAGGCTCATTCTTTTGTTTGTTTGTTTGTCTTTCTCCACTTCCTAGCACACATTTCTAGTTTGGGCTCACTGGATCACTTCCTACAAAGTGAAGTTATCCTGTTGGCTGCTTTCTTTTAGAAACCTTGGCCCCATTCTTTAGCAGGCCTTCTTGATTCCATGATTTCAACTTCTGCTTTGAGAGTTTTGCATGGCTCCTTTGGCGTTCTCTGGTCCTGGGCTTGACCCCACTGGCCTCTAAATCTTTTGAAAAATTTCTATGCTTCCTTTCTGATCTGACAGTGTCCTTTCTTTGGCTTGTACAGACTGAACAACTTCAGTCTCTCAAGGAAGTAGATGGAAATAGATCAGAGATGTCAATGCAGCAGATTGGGCTCCAGCTGCCCAGGGCAAGATGATCCACAGCATTTGCTTTCTCTCACCTGTGAGTGAGGAGCAACTGGAGAATGGTGAAGGCTGACACAGGAGCAAGAACTCCAGCCATAGTGCCCACTTCCTCTGATGGCTCAGCCCCTACTCCATTAAAGGGAAACAGTTTTTCATAGACCCATCGGGTCTCAGTGATTTTAACTTCTGAGAATATGTTTTTAATTTTTGAAATTTATAATAATTTTTTGAGATAGGAAAATGGAGACCCCATTTTATAAGTGAGCTTGCCTAAGACCTGGAGACAAGTACATGAGCTGGCCCAACCTCATTGCTAAGTGAGTAGGAGCCATACCAGACAGTTCAGAGAGCAATGAACTGTAATATCTCACTCACTAGGTGGCCAGGTAGTATCTCAGAAAAACTACATGTACAGGTCATTTCTAGAGTCAACCAATGTGGTTATGGCACTACACAAAATAGTACAAAAGGAAGTTAAAAGAATTGTTAAAAGGAACAGGTCCAGAGGGCCATGCGAGGTTCTACCACAGTTCCCTTTGGTTGTCCACTTGACATATCTGGAAAGAGGCATCTTCAAATGAGGAGGAATTGCCTTTATCAGACAGGCCTTTGGGTAAGAGGGCCCACCCTACTATGGGCCGTGCCATCCCTGGATGGATGGTCCTGAGGGCGTATAAGCTGAGCATGCTAGAGGAAGAGAGACTGTAAGCAGCACTCACCTGCCATTTCCTGCATCCAGGTTCCTTTCCTGGCTCCCCCTCATGATGGACTGTGATCTGTAGGCCAGGCAATGCCCCCTAAACCCACCAAGTCACGTTTGGTCATGGTGTTTATAACAGCAAAAGAGATGCAAACTGGGACACGTTTTAACATTAGCAATCTGAGCAGCAGGAAAATAGTGCATAAGTGGTTTTTTTTTCCTTCTTTATATTTTTAATTTTTTTTTTACAGTATAAGAATGCTTCTGTAAGATTAAAAAGCATTAGAGTTTTGAATACAATGTAGATAGATAAGCTAGGCCTGCTGCATAGTGGATTTGTCTAAATCTAGGAAGGATGGATATTCATAGAGAGCAATCTCAGCCTCAGCTGTTGCCAAACATGTTAAAAATAACGAGCTGGAGGGAGAGAGAATCTTAGGGGTCCTTACTAATAACGCACAGTTTCTGACTTCTGGGGTATTGGGAATTACAGTCACACAGTTGTGTTTGTATGCAGGGACTGAAGTAGCGATAAGCAAATCATTATAATTGAGGATGGAATTCCGAGAGGAAGGGAGGGCAGCTAAATCCCCATAAAACACTCAGAGAAGTGCTGCAACTCACATACAAGGAGAGCTGGCTTTCGGTGGGAGCCGGGACACATGCTTCTGAGATACGAAATTATCAGAATTGCTAAGTGGGTTTTTGTGGAACTGGATTTTAATGGGGGCAGGATATACTAATTCTGTAAGATTTCACATCCTCATTCACCCGGCATTGAATGGCTGGAGCCAGAAGGCAGCAGCCAGTAGTCATTCTCCCTAACAAACCCGTAAAAGCAATTCTTTCCACGTGAACAGGATAATGTCCCATCTGCCATGGTTGGAAGGGAAATTCTGGTATACTGACTGATCACATGGGCAGCTGCTTTTATGATTCCCATGAATTGCACTGCTTTTTGTGGTTTAATTTCATCAAGGGCCACGGAGCCACCTCAGCTCCCAATTCTTCCTCCAGCTGTTCTTCCTCGGTTCCAGAACACGCCTTGATGCCCATCACCCAGCAGTTCCAAAGGAAGTATCTCAAGGCCCCAGATACATGCATCTCTTTTGACAAGCTTTTTGGATCCCCACCACCACCAAACTTGGGCAACGATCAATTGAAGGACATGTTGTGCACTTAAAGTTGATAAGCAGCAGATATTTAGGTTCAAGAATCCGCAGGGAGCAGGCCAAAGGTGTAGTGAAGCAACTGGCCCAGTCCTAGGTGACTATGGCAGTCCCTGGGGCATGGCCTCTGGAACTGGCCATATCAACATCTAATCTGACTGTTCTTGGAGGTAGACCCATGCCGCCTATGAAAGTTCATGGTGGAGGGTTAAGCCAAAGTAAGTGTTTAGAATACTGAGCTCCTTTCTTGGAATATGGTACCATTAAAAACAAATGGCTATATTTATTTTCTAGCAGTAATTCCCAATTTTCTATCTTATGGTTACCCTGTTAGAATTGGGAATTATAAATGATGACATGATATAGATGGTGCAAGCTTCCAGTTTTCAGTTTAGTCCTATATGGTTTTAAGAGAAGTGGGCTGTGTATTGAGATATTCAGCATCTGGCCTCCTGGGACTCCGGTCGCTAAAGTAAGCAATGTCCATGAGCACGGTGTATAATATCCTTTAGAAAAGCGTATGTCTGTGTCTGTCAGAATTTCACCATGCAGTGAGTTAGCCACGCTAGTACAGCATAGTTAGGGTCAGAGTCAAGGTGGTATATGGCTGGAATTTACATCTTTGTTTAATTTATTTACTGCTTGTATGGGAATATACATGCATGCATGTGTGGGTGTATATGTGGTAGTCAGGGGGCAATGCCTTCTATCAGTCTCTTCATTGTTGTTGTTATTATTAGTGTTCGAGACAAGGTCTTTCACTGAACCTGGAGCTCACTGTTTTAACTAGAGCAGCTGACTGCCAAGCGACCAGGACTTACCCCTCTGTGCCTCTGGGTGCCTGGACTTACCCCTCTGTGCCTCTCGGTGCCTGGCTTCTCTGCAGAAACTGAGAATCTGAACCCAGGCCCCAGGCTTTCGCAGCGATGACTTTACTGAGTTGCTTCCCCAACCCACATGACCAAGTTTCAGGTGAACTGCTATAAATCAGCAGATCCCAAATTAGTAAGGGGCTCAGGGGCTTTTCCTCCATCCTCTTTTCTGAACTGGAAGTAGTGTGCATGTGCCAAGGATTACTAGTCAAGTGGGAAAAAGTACTCAGGGCTTACTTAGGGCATGCTTGTTTTACATGAAAAACTATGCACCTTTAATAGGAAAATGAGGCCTGTAAGGAATGGCTGCTGTGAGGGTGCCTGAGTCTCCGCACTTCTGCAGGAGACCTGAGGAGGACTCGGGAGCCTGCTGCTCCCGGGTCAGCACTAAGCTCTGGGGTGGGGGTGGGGGCTCTGAAGGGTGCTCACTGCAATTTAGGTTCCAGGCTCTTGGTTAACACATCACAGCTCTGAAGTGTTAACTACCTCTGTGTGTTAAGATGATGCCATTTCAAATAGAACATATATAATGTTTTACTTAATTGGAAACACATTTCGTCTCATTTTATAACTTGATATTGTCACTGAGTAATAAACAGATATAGATGAAGCAATACTCTTTAAAATTATTCCATAATATGGACATTCTATATTATTTCCAACCACCTACTATTTTGCACTCCTTTTAGGTATACTGTTTCCCTATTAGAAACATGACTAGCAGATATCCTATGTACGCACATGCTTACATGCTTATGTGAATATTTATAGAAGATAAATTCATAAACATAAAATTGCTAGACAGCATGCATGATTGAAATTTTAATAGCTATAGCTGAATTATTCTCCAAAAAGGTTTAATCATTTCCCTCCCAGTCACATTGTACATCCTGCACAGTGTCTATCAATCTTTAAAATTCTAGTCAAACTAATGTATAAAAACTAGTATATCATTTTTTTTTGTTCTTTTGATAAAGAGAGAGATTGAATATCACTTTAAATATTTACTGACAAATCTTTTTTGGGACAATCTTGTTCATAGATAGAAGTTTCCCCTAGATTGTTTTATACTTTTATAGATTTGGAGGAACTCTTTTATGATAATATTAATCTTTTATTGCAAATATTTCTTCTACTAAGACATCTTTTATGTGAATATGATCTCTGTTTCATAAAGATGTTTTTAAAAACTCCTTTTGTGTATGAAAAGTCTTAAATATACCCTTTCTCAAAATAGAAATTCCTTTCAAAAACACACCCTGCACACTTCTCATTTGGTTTATTGCTTTCTGGGCATTGCAATTTCTGTTTTGCTTTTGTTGCTGCTGCTGCTGCTGCTGCTGCTGTTGCTGCTGCTGCTGCTGCTGCTGTTGTTGTTGTTGTACACTATGATTAATTCTTGCCTACTCCATAGGCAGCACATTGATTCTGAATTTAAATGTTTTAATTAGTTCTTTATTGGCTCTAATAGTATTCAGAATTAGTTTTAAGAATATTCTATTTAGAGAAACATTACCAACCATAAAAATTCCATTTTCATGTATTCCCTTTTACTACAAAAACTTCCTAAATGCCCCTCTGTTCAAAGTCCACGGCCTCCAGGGATTCTCCTACTGTGTTTGATGCCATCACTTGCTACTCAGTTTTAAGGGAACAATTCTAAAACTGTCTTGCTGATATTAACCTTAGATTTCTGGGAGAAAAGTTCTCATTGCATTAAGAAGTTCCTTTTACACTCTAGCTTGCTAAGACATAGCAGAAATTAAATTTAACCAGCTTATTTAAATAAAAGCAAATGCTCCCTTATCCGGCATCATTTAAATGCCATATGCTCTGCTTCATGAAGACATGTCCAGGGGCTGCTGAAGACACTGGCGTTGGTATATGTGGTAAGGGGATAGAATTAGAAACAGTTTTTGGAGCACATAAAAAAAAAATCACATATTTATTTTTAACACAGATTCCCTCACCTTGAAATCATCAGGAATGAGGAGTTTTGATGTTCGTAGAAAATTCAAGATATATCTGAACATCTGCCCGTCTCTGTCAATGAAATAGTGCTGTTTGAGACTGTCCAGAACGATGGGCTCTGTACCATCAAAAAGTCTTCCGATTCTGTGATGAAAGAGAGGGAAGAGCGGAGACAGATCATTAGATCAACAGGCTGCTTCTGCTTGGAGTCAAGGGTAGGTAGTGTAGCACTCCTGCAGAGCAGCATCAATGGCCTCTGAGAAGCACTGGCCTCTGCTTTACAGATATCTTAGGGTGAGAAAGTCAGACCAGTCTCAGGCTTGTCCAGACGTGCGCCTTTCTTCTCTGCCTCTCACCTGCAAAAGGAATGTCCTGACATGGTGATCCCAGCAGGCAAGAGGCTGTCACTGTGACTGAAGAACTCCTCGCCTTTCTCCAGCAGCACTTACCTCTGCTGCCTGCAAAGGGTAACTTCTCCCGTGTGTGTGTGTGTGTGTGTGTGTGTGTGTGTGTGTGTGTGTGTGTG
>JADRCD010197847.1:9914-22085 GCA_019843815.1 Montemys delectorum
TTTCTTTCTTTCTTTCTTTCTTTCTTTCTTTCTTTCTTTCTTTCTTTCTTTCTTTCTTTCTTTCTTTTTAACTTCTTTTTTGTTTCTTTTGCTACCATAAAGTGAGAAGAAGCTTTGAGCTCTCTCCTGTTCCTCACCAAATCTGTCTCAAAGCCACATAGCTGAGTGCATTGAAATTCTGACATCGTGCACATAGATGAACTCTTCCCCTTACTGTTGTTCATCTTAGATATTTTGTTATAGTAGTGGAAAAGTAATATGCATTATGGTATTAATTTGCATTTTACTAATGACTAAAGATGTTGAGCACAGTTTTACAGGGTTATTAGCTATTTTCATGCTCTATTTTCTTTGATGCAATGCATATTTAAAACTTCTGTGTAGTTTTTAATTGGGTTGCTTGCCTTTTTAATAAGAAGGTATAAGGGCTCTTTATGTATTCAATACAACAATTCCACTTCTAGGGACCTGCAAATTAAAATGGAAACATGTATTTCTCTTTATCCCCCATATATATATACACACACACACGTGTGTGTGTGTGTGTGTGTGTGTGTGTGTGTGTGTGTGTATGTACAATACATATTGGTATAAAGCCTTTGAATGTCTATATCTGCATTGACAATGGCCCAAACCCAGAGACAATCTAAGTAAGTATCCATCAACTGGTGAGTTAAATGCATATTATATTCAACCAGGGCAATATTATAGTGCAATGCAGAGTAGCAAACTATTGTTTCATTTTATAGTATGGATAATCCTAAAAAATCCATAATAAGCAGCAGAAGCTGCATGTCTTGGATAACGTGGGTCTATGTAGAAAATAGCTGGAGGGTAAATCTGTCTATAAATAGTCGTTGCCTGGAGTAGGAGCTGGGTCTGGGGAGGTTTTACAGGCTAAGAGGCATATGCTAAAACTGCATTGTGGAATGACTAGACAACTCCAAGAACTTATGAAAATGGCAAAGGGTATGAAATATGAAGTAATGTTATGGTCTGTAGTTTATATCTCAAAACCCCTTTTAAAAAGATACAAAAATAGCAACCATAATGAAGTACTTTCAGACAACAAGAAAGAATCTTTTTTGATTTTTTAAAAAATAGTCCAGATTGACAAAGACATTACAAGAAATTTACAGGCAAGTAGCTTCATGAATGTAAGTGAAGAAGCCATTTATGAAATATTAGCAAGTCAAATCTATCATAAATTTGTTTACCTGTACAGTTTCAATAATGACAATGCTGCCGACCCTTTGACTGAGGTCCAAAAAAAAAAGGACACTTTTGCCATCTTTATTTTTTTAAAGATTTATTTATTTTATTTTATGTGAGTGCACTGTCACTGTCTTCAGACACACCGGAAAAGGGCATCAGATTCCATTTCCGAAGGTTGTGAGCCACCATGTAGTTGCTGGGAATTGAACTCGGGACCTCTGGAAGAGCAGTCAGTGCTCTTAACCTCTGAGCCATCTATCTCTCCAGCCCCCTACGTTTGCCATCTTGAACATGAAATGCCACTTCTCAGTTGCTGGCCATGATTCTATAACCTTGGCAAATGCCAGTGGATCTTCAAGACTGCTCTGCCAGGAGGAGTACAAGGGGGAAATGATGGTCCACCGAGAATCTGGACACCAGGGTGCGTGGCAGATCGATCTCCACTAGGGAAAGGTAGCTGGCTCCAGGCTCAGAGCTTGGGCACAGCCCCTCCATGATTCTGCCTAAGAACCTCTGTTTGTCTGGAGACACTCCCTGGGTATGTGTAGCATCCAGAGCATCCCCATGAGGAGCATATTCTGGCTACTGGATCTATGATGAATGTGTTCTCCCATAGGATGTGTAAACCATGAAGTAGTTGTTGGAAGACATGCCAGTCTAGGGAGATTGTGGGGAGGCTCTAGTGTTACCCACTACCTGGTGGCTTGTGGGCACATGGCTTGAGAGTCTCAACTGCCAGAAGGCCACTGAGGAGAAGCAGGGTGTGACCATCTTAATGAGTCCCATAATGTCTAACCCATTAGTATATGGGGTTGACTGATCCTGGCTCCTTTTCTGTTCCTTGGAGCTCACATCCTCCTCATTGGATTTTGGTCAAAATGACAGGGGAACCAAAATAGCTGATCAGTACAGTCTGAAGGTTGTAGAAGAGCCACTAGTACCTTCCCTTGAACCAAAAGTGGACCATAGTAGTGAGATCCTTGTGAAAGCTCATAGCAGAGCTGAACTGAAGGCTTTGATCTAGCTATGAACAGAGGACATGAGGAGATGTTGCCTACTGTATTCCTTAGCCAAGATCTGTGATCTCAGCCTCTACTGGAAGGGACAAACACTGATAGCAACTGCTTATTCCTTTTATGATCATGTTCTCCACTGGAAGTGGGAGGTAAAGTGGGCTTGGGTTTGCATTCTCTTCCCAGCTACACTGGATACAACTTGGGGGAGTGCTGACCATTGGGAATGTGCTTCATGATTCTGTCTGGAAATGAGTGGGTATTTTCAGTTTCCTGACGAAGTATCTTGGGTAGAATTCTTACTTTCAGCCCTTTATATGTAGTTAAGCTATTGCTAGTATTGATTTAATAGCCCCCTCTTTTTAAGAAAAGAGTCTTTTCACATCATATTGTAGTTAAACTGTCAAGAGCTCAGAACAAAGGAAAAAAATCAACCCTGAAAGATATAAGAAAGAGATGCACCAAATGGGATTATAAAGGGAATCCCTTTAGTGCTAAAGGCTTCTCAGAATACACTCTGAACTTTAGAGTCTAAAGATCCAGCGGGAATGCATGGATTAATCTCTTTTAGGCCTTAGAAAAAACAACTGCTAACTTAGTCCACTGTGTCCAGAGAAGTCATCCTTCAGGATTAATTTGAGAAATGAAGACTATCAATATTGGCATACAACAAAAGAGCTCATGACTATTAGGCCAGTATATGATTTAAGTGTAAGATAACTAAATTAGTTAACTAAGGATAAGATACTTAATCCCACACACAGATAGAAGGAGTAAAACATAAGAGATTTCAGTAAAGGAGAAATCTCACTAGAGGAGCAGATAAGCAAGAATCAGGGAGGAATCAAACATTATTGAGGATAAATCATCAAGAGCCTGAGGTGAATAGGGTGAAAGAAGAGCATCAAAATATTCTAAACTATAAAAGTAACTTTTTTTCTCACCAGATGCCATTGTCATCTTAGGCTTACTGCTGAATAAGCTCACCCTTTCTAGCCCTTTCTGAACTCTGGCTGGCTGGTTCAACTCAGCTGTTCTGGCTCAAACTCCTCTAGGCTAACTGATTCAGTCTGGGTTGTCTCTCAGTTTCTTGGTGAATTGCTCTGCTTGGCCTCAAACTAACTCTGACAATTTGGTCTAATCTTCTGGCTCTTACTCTCTGGCTTCAACTGCTTTTGCTGACCTTCTCTGAACTGCATGAACTCACAAACAAACTCAACTCCATGCACGGTACGGCACTCATTGCCCTGACTCCCAACTCTCTCTCTCTCTCTCTCTCTCTCTCTCTCTCTCTCTCTCTCTCTCTCTCTCCCTTCACTGCTCTTAAATAGCCTCCCTTTCTTGTCTGTTCTCATGAGAGTTGGGTATATTCTATCTCTGACTTATTCTGTCAAATCTTTCTCTGATATGTCACTTGGTCTGCCCCTCAATTAGACATCATTGTTTGAGATTAAAGTGTACTAAGGACATGTCTGTATTCCAGCCAGATCATACTATGATCTAGAGCATGGCTGCATTCTGGCCAGATCCCATAGACCTAGAAGGTCTTTGGATGTGATCCCTTGCCAGAGCAGCCATGTTGCTGGATTAAAATTCCTGTACTCTAAACAGCTAGAAGAACAACAAAATTACCTTCCAATAATAACTGTAGATGTGAGCAGTCTTAATTCTTCAACTGAAAGACCCAGACTAGTTGACTGAAGTAAAAAAAAAATCTAAGTAGTTGCTATCTTCAAGAAACTTATTTTATGGTGTCAACATAGGTGCAGCCTGAAAGTATAAGAGGGAATCTGACATTCCAAGCAAAAGGGACCTGAAAGCAAGCAAGGATGGCTGTAGTCATATGTGACAAAGTATAATTCAAACCAGAATTAATAAGAGAGACAAAGAGAGAATCCAGCAGGACACTATAATAATAATAATCATGTATAGTTATATATTATAATTATACATTATATATGATAATTATATATGTTATATATATGCATTGAATGTTGGTGCACTCAATTTCATAAACACTACTGGGTATGATGTATAATAATGATGGATAACTCCCCAATCAGCAGTAGGTCAAGTGGACAGACAGCTATAAGCCATTCCATACAACAGTAGATGGAGGCACAGTCTATTCAGCTACTCACATAAATTACTCCTAGTCAGATACTTAATGTTATAAAGTAAAATTTAGCAAAGATAAACCAACCTTAAACACTTGAAATATTTTTTTAAAAACTTCACTATTTCACACATATATTTTGTATTTTGATTAAAATCCCCACATAATCCTCTTATCTCCTCTGGCTCCCTGAAGCCCTCAGCAAGTTTGTCTTCTATTTCCATGCCTTCTTTTAATGCATTCAACTAGAGTTGCCCACATCAGCATGGGTGGTGGTGGTCATTTACTTGAGTTCGGATAACTTATTAGTGGACACACCAATGAAGGCCGATGTAGGGCGGTGGTCTATTCAGGCAACCTAGGCCCAGTCGAGTAATAGGCCTAGAACCCTGGAGCCCCAGTAAGGCAGTTTCTGCCTGCAAGGGCATAAGGAGTTCCGCTATAACTCCTGGGTCCTTCGCTCCTGTTTCAGTCACAACCTCTCACAGCTGCCCCTGCAGGAGTTGTGTGCTTTGTCAGGTAGACAATGCCCCAAGCTCCCAGTATTCTAGCTGGACCTTACCCCAAGTCATCTGACCACAGCCAGGCATGCCTTGCCCCACAGTCAGATAGCCACACCTCACACAATATCAGGGGGAGGTTTGCCCCCTCCTCTCTCTCTTGACCTCTTTCCTCTCTTGCTCTCTTCCTCTCTCTCTAGCTCTTCGTTCTTTTCTTTCGCCTTCTTCTTCTCTTGCTGCCTTTCTTTCCTTTCTCTCTCTCTCCTTCTCTTCTCCTCTCCTTCTTTCTCTCTACATGGCCAGCCTATTTTCTCTTTCCTACAATAAAATATCTCACTTTTGCATTACCCCCTTTTAACTAACTAACGCACCGTGCAGCCCCAGGCCCCAGCAGCAGAGAGCTCCAGACAGCAGCAGAGAGACTCAGGTATCAGTGGCAGAGAGCCGCAGCTCCAGGCAGCAGCAGAGAGAAACACAGGCCATGTCTCCTCCTCCAGTAACCACTATTTGCCTATAGTCCCTCCCTTATGTATGATGCAATGTTGTTGAGCCCAAAGACATGGAGGGTATAGATAAACCCCGATGTTGCGGATTCATGACACAGCAGCTGCGTTGTATCCAGAAGACAGCTTTTCACAGTGTTCCTTCTCATTCTCAGGCTCTTACAGTCTTCCTGAGCCATCTTCTGTTGAATTCCCTGAGCTTTGGAGGCAGTGATAGGACAAAGCATGGAAGGGTGGGGAAGGTGTGCAGCTAAGAAATCATACCATTCAACAGATAAAGTGTCAGAAGTCTATTAGGAGAGAGGAGAGCAAAAGTTTGTCTCAGAGTAGGGACATGAGGGAGAGATACAGAAGAATGAAGAAGATGGGGGGGGACAGAGAGAGAGAGAGAGAGAGAGAGAGAGAGAGAGAGAGAGAGAACATGCACAATGAGATGAGACCGAGGCAGAGTGGGAAGGGAGGAGGGAAGAGGAGAGGTCTGGGGTGGCCAGGATCTTTTATGTGCCACACTTGGCAGTGGTGGGTGATGATGTAAGCACCTCTAAGGCCCTGAGGGTAGGCCGATGGAACCACCTAACTGTTAACAGGCAATGCTGGAGATGTTCCATTTAAAGCCGAGCACTCAGTGGTCACTTACTGACAGCACTTAGTCGGTTGGTTATGCATTAACTACTGCCCACTGCAAACAGTTTCTCTGACCATGACTGAGAGCGTCCTGAATGTTGGTTCTCATCTGGACTCACTTGCACTCCTTCCATTCTGCTGACACTCTTCTGCCTGGGATCATTTCTATAACAGATCATGATGGAGTAGAGCTAGGAATCATCAGCAAAAGAGAGGAAAGAGTCTATAGAACGCATGGATACCAAGCAGTACAGTTATGAGCAAGCAGTCCTAAAATCAATGAAAATGAAATAGCATAGCAGAACAGGTAAGATTCACCAGTGGTAGTTCTTTGAGGAAGGTGAAGGACAAACGCATGTGATCATCCCAAAGGATGCAGAAAAGTCTTTGACAAACTTTAACATCCTTTCATGATAGAAGCCCTATATAAATAGGTAGATCACAACTTGACATACTAAAATCTGCATCCTACAAACCTATAGCAAACATCTGACTGAACAGAGAAAATCGGAAGCAATTTCCTCTTAAATTTGAAAGAGGATAAGGATGCCCACATAAGGGCATAAGAATGAGGGTTACCACACTTACTCCATGTAGAACTTGAAGCTTTAGCTAGAGTAAGTGGACAAATAAGAGAGATACAAATAAAAAAGAAATTACCAGTCTCTAGATATACAATCACTTGCTTAGAAGACCCTAAAGGCTTCACTAGATATCTCTTTATATCTGTCAAAGTCAGAAAACATTAGGATACACAACCACCCTATGCACATAAAAAGCAGGATGTGGTGGCCTCATATTTGTAATCCTATCACTGGGGAAATGGAGACAGGATAACCTCAATGGATAGCTGGCCAGCCAGTGTAGCCAATTCTGTAAGCCTCAGGTTCCAATGAGAGATCCTATCTCAGAGAACAAAGTTGAAGGCTCCTAAGAAAAGGTAGATGATAGGCTGGACATAGTGCCTCATACTTTTAATCCTGTTGCTCCACAGGCAGAGGCAGGAGGATCTTTGTGAGTTCAAGGCTAACCTGGTCTACATGGTGAGTTCCAAGTCAGCTAGAAAGATGCTGTGTCAGAAGAGAAGGAAGAGGAAGAGGAGGAGAAGAAAGAGGGGGAGAAGAAAGAAAGCAAGAAATCTGAGGTTGATTTCTGGCTTACATATGCATACCTACAACACATATACACCCTTCATATGAATGTGAAAACAAAGAGTCAATCAATCAATTAATCAATCAGTAGTGTCTCTAGACATCATTAATGAACTACTGAAGAAAAAAAAACCAAGAAGGCAATTCCATTAGGAATAGCCTAAAACAAACCAAAAAACAAGCAAGAAAAGAGCTGGGAATAACGCTAAGCACAACCTATGTGAACAACCTCTGTAATACAACTAAGAAATACCGAGGAAGGAACTGAAGAGAACACTTGAAGTTGGAGGGAGTGATCACGCATGAAATGAGCCCAGCAGAATTAACAGTGTTAAGATGGCCATACTCCTAAAAGCAGTCTCCAGAGTCAATATAATCCCTATTCAAAGCACCAACGCCATTCTTCACAGGATAGAGTATTCTTTGGTGTCTTAGGGAAGCACAGAAGACCACAAACAGCCAAGGCAATTCTAAGCAAACAGAGCAAGTAGAACAATACTGTAGACCCCACAGTGTAGAGCCACAGTAACAAAACCAGCATGGCACCAGCATGAAAAACCAGCATGCAAACAGCTGAAATAGAACAGAGGGTCCAGAAATAAACCCACATAGCTACAGCCATCTGATCTGTGACAAAGGCACAAAAAATCCGTGTCCGGCAGGGAAGCTAGCCTGTTCAACAAAGGGTACTATAAAACTGGACATCCACATTCAGATGATGGAAATCAGACTCTGCCCAGAACCCAACTGAAAACTAATCCTAGTGTGAGGCTGAAACAGAAAAAATATACCCTGCAAGTTAATGGGAGACCCAAACAGGAAAACTATACTTTGCAGATTAAGCATTCTGTTTGCAGTTAAGACAGTTAAGAAGTTCCTGATTGTCCTGTGTCAAATCCTTACAAGGTTTCTATTTGTAATTAAGACTTAGTTCCTGTTTATTAGATCTGATGTAAGATGCAAAACATGTTTGTACTGGCTAGTTTTGAGTGTCAACTTGACACAGGCTGGAGTTATCACAGAGAAGTGAACTTCAGTTGTGGAAGTGCCTCCATGAGATCCAGCTGTGGGGCATTTTCTCAATTAGTGATCAAGGGGGTAGGGCCCCTTGTGGGTGGTGCCATCTCTGGGCTGGAAGTCTTGAGTTCTATAAGAGAGCAGGCTGAGCAAGCCAGGAGAAGCAAGCAAGCCAGCAAGGAATATCTCTCCATGGCCTCTGCATCAGCTCCTGCTTCCTGACCTGCTTGAGTTCCAGTCCTGACTTCCTCTGGTGATCAACAGCCATGTGGATGTAAGCTGAATAAACCCTTTCCTCCCCAACTTGCTTCTTGGTCATGATGTTTGTGCAGGAATACAAACCCTGACTAAGACAATGTTCTTCAACATACACTAAACTTGCAATCCCATTCACAGGATACATATCCTTATCCTTTTCATTGTTATCTTTCCAACAGTGTATGACCGCCAACTCTCTCGCCTTATTGCTCCTATAGAGACTCCTATAAAGGTCTCTCAAATCCTGATTTTAGGGTGAGACATCCAGCTGTCCAGTCCTGGGCACACCCCAACATACATTGTGCTTTCATTGGACAATTGTGGATTTGGTTTCTTCTCCTTGTGATTCTCAGATTTACCCCGAGACCTTAATGTAAGATTGAAAACATTGAAACTATTAGAGGAAAACTCAGAGGAAACTTATCGGTATAATTACAGGTACCAACGTGACCGAATGGGACCCTGAGAGCTTAGGAGCGAGTAAGAAGCAGTGATCAGGGAGAGCTCGCCAGAGTCAAAAGCGTGGCTCAGCAGAGGGAACAATCGGGCAGAGAGAGTGTGGAGGACGGAGCAAAATCCCTGTTGGATATTCATCTGACAGAAGATTAACATCCAGAATTTACCAAGAACTCAAAAACTTGTCACAAGAACAGAATGCTCCATCATGCACAAGAAACAGATATAGACAACTTCCTAAACGATTCACAAAAGCCCAGTATATAATGCATGCATATGTATTTATTATTTATGCATATAAGTGTACATATAGATATGGGCAATTGTTTAATATCTGCAGTCATTAGGGAAGTGCTCAACTACCTTGATATTCCAGCTGACCCCAGTTAGAGGCTGTCATCAAGGACACAACAATAAATCCCAGTGAGGATTCAGGAGGAAAAGCAACTCTACATGCTGCTGGTGGGAAAACAGTAGCATAGCCGCTGTGGGAATAATTCGGCATTCGTCAGAAAGCTAAATCATAGCTGGGTTGTGGCCCATTGTGGATCAGTGGTTAGAATCCCATCGCCACCTGGAAAGCTGAAGGACTGTGAGGTTGAGACCAACCTGGGTCTCAAAACAAAAACAGAACCTGTTAGGGTCCAAGAATCACTGAAGGAAGACCCAAGACTCAAATAGTATGCAAAAGCAAAGAGCGTTTATTCAGCTGCATGCAGGGGTTTCCCCACTTGGGAATGGCCACTAAGGTGTGTACTCTTCAGGGTCAATTTAAAGCCTGTCAGGGTAGGGGTGGTGACGTTTACCTTTCTTTCCCTAGATTGGTTGGCTCTGTCTCCAGGGGGTATAGGTGCCTTTGTGATTGACTAGGGCTCTGTGGGCTTTCCAGGGTGGCAAGGCATCCTTGGATTGGCTGCCCAAAGCTATGGCTGGCTGACCACAGGTTCTTGGATTCAGGTTCTCATTTCTGGAAAACAGAAACTTAAGCCTAGTTTCTCAAATTACCAGTTTGCGGCCTGTCATGGAATCAGTCTGGCTCTGGCTAAACTTAGCTTTCTCAAAACCATAAGAGGGAGCAGAGGAGATAGCCTAGTGGGTGAAGCACTGACCTGATAACATGAAAACCTATGTTTTCATGTAAACATAGGTTTACAGAACCATGTAAAGCCAGACATGATAGGTGTGTCTGTCATCCCAGGATTCCTACAGGGGAAGGTAGGGCAGAGACCATGACCTCTCAGAAACTCATAGCCAGCCTGGCTCGTGGAGCAACAAGCACCAAAAAGACCCTGTCTCAAAGGTGGAACACCAGGACTGACTTCTTAGGTTATCTTCCAATCTTAACACGTGCTGTCCCTAGTATTTAGTTGTGGGGGTATTGACCACTGAAGAGCAGATGGGGAGGGGGAAGGCACAAATCAGAATAGCCTGGAAGAAAAACAAAAACATCAGATTGGGACTGATCCTGTGGACACTAACAAATAGGTACAAAGAACTCAATGCCAGTGACTAGAACAGTTTAAATCCAAGGGGCGAGTCTTCCAAACCACAGCATATCAACACAGAGACTCAGAGAGACAGAATTAGAAATTTAAAGACATTGATTTTTAATTGAAAATCTTCCCCCCAAGAAAACTACAAGTTCCAGTGGTTTCACCAACAAATGCTTTTGAATATTTAAGGAGGAAAAAAAAAGCCTGCACCAGCTCTCCAGAAATTCTCTCGTTGTTTTCAAGGTTAGCATAACCTCCACAGACTCTAACAAGGGCTTTGCCGATGGAGAAGGGCAAGCCAATTATCAGCAAATCAGATACTTTGATATAAAACAGGCATGATGGCCCGTAACTGTGCTCCCAGTACTTGAGAGGCAGAGGCAGGAGGATTGCTGCAAGCTCAAGGTCAGACTGGTGATTTTCAAAGCAGCCAAAACTACAGAGTCAGACCCTGTCTCAAAACCAAACCAAACCACGTGATATATGGGAAGGGTAATATATTGAGATCAGGCTGTGTTTATTCTAGACATACAAGTTTTGCATTGTCTCACTCTAACCAGGACAAATATTGAACACATGCTGATGTAGAAAGCGTGGAGCAGACACCTACTGTCTTCATCACATCTACCCAGAACAATCAGACAAGGGAAAGAAACAAAGGATAGAACAAGAGAGGGGGAAAAACAAGTTATCCACAGGCAATGAGATGCTGTACACAAAGAGCCCAACAGGGCCTCCTCATTGAGCTGTGAACAGTTGATAAGGCAATTTAGGAATGCCTCACTAGATATAAAATCCATGCATAATAATAAATGCATTTTACAGACTAGAGACAAACAATGAGAACATGAACATAAGGGTGAGACGGTTTACCAGAGTATCTAAACTATAGCAATATACATCGAGAAACAGCGAGTACGCCATACGCCAGACTCTTCTGTCACCTACTGAGTGTTTCCAAGAAAAGGAGAGATGTGTGCCCTCCCGAGATGAGATGGGGCAGGGGTGGGGTGGGATGGAGGAGGACTGCCAGATGTCCAAACATTGTCTAACACATCAGCACACAGCATTTGGATTGTTACAATGTAAACATTGATGTTCCGTTTCTGGAACATAGTTTCCTTGCTGAGTTAGCACAATTCAACAGCACTCCATACCCTCTTGGCATTGTCTACTGTATCAGGAAGCCTTATTGAGGGCCCCTTTCAGTGTGGTGGTGACACAGTTCTCTGACTATCTTCCTTCCCCCAACACCTCTGTTCTTCAGATTTCTCATTGGCAGTGTCCCAGGAGTTCCTAGCGTCCCTCTTTTCGGGTATTCTATCTCTCTCTTGGTCCATGTCCCTCGCTGGGTGTAGCACTCTATCATAGAAGTGGCTCAAGTAAGTTCAGTTTTCTTAGAGACCTTGAAGGGCTCCAAATATTTTTTTATTCTGTTTTCATCTTTGATTGGATTTTAGCTGGAGGACCTCCAGGTTGGACATCATTTTGCAGCAGTGTTGAAGGCAGGGGTCCACTGTTCTCACTTCTGCTGAGCTGTGACACATGAAGACATTCTGATTCCTGATGCTTCCCAGACAGCTGGTCCTGTTGCTTTTTGTGGGGCCTGTTTTGTCTTCAGTGTTCTGGTGCTCATCCTTAGAGATTTTGAAAAGGTCTGTGTTCACATCTGCTCTCTGTGTACTACAGGGATATTTATCCCTGTTCTTTTGAGACACTGTCTCATCATGTAGCCCAGGTTGGCTTTGTACTTAATCTTCTTGTCTGTGCCTACCTCTCCAGTGCTTCCATTGTAAGCATACACAACTGCTCTCAGCTGCACTCC
>JADRCD010197849.1:0-18030 GCA_019843815.1 Montemys delectorum
AAAAAAAAAAAACAAAACAAGAAAACAAGAGATTAGGAGATGTCTCAGTGCTGTTAGGGCACTTGCTCCTCAGGCAGGAGGTCCTGACTCCAAACCCCAGGATCACAGGATAGCCAGGCCTGGCTGCAGGTGCCCATAGCCCCAGCATTGCAGGGCACAGACTCTGTCACAGGCAGTAAAGGATAGCTCCCAAGGTCCTTCTGTCCTCTTTGGCAGAGTACCCTGCACCCACATGCATGCACCTGCACCCCCCCCTTTTGTGCACACACATGAGCGTGCAAGGAAACACAGTACCCCATGCGGGAGTGTGGCTCAGCCCTCATTTCTTTCCATGACGGGTTCCCATACCACAATGTGGACAGACCACTGTTCACTTAGCAATTTGTCCCGAGAGGGACTTTAGCGTGCCAAACACTTGGTGTGAGTAGTGCCAACAGGACCTTCTGTATGCAGGAATGCAAACATGGCAAATCTAGTTTCTTCCATGTGTTTAGTGAGCTAGTTAAGAGTCAGGTCCGTGGATACAAATCCCTGCCATAATCACCAATCCAGGCTGGAGAGTCTGCCTTTCCTCTCCTTCAGACGGCACTCTGTCAGACTGGGGGTGGGGGTGGCCGCTGACACCCTTACCCATACCTCTGAGGTGTGGGTGACAGTTATTAATGCCTCTCTGGCAACCATCCAGCTCCTTCCTTGATGATTATTATTTTATTCTGAGAGATTAATGTGCCGGGTCAGAGCGTAATCCAGCCTGTAACAAGTGATGTGAATGGTCCTCCCAAGATAAATTGCAGGCTGGGAAAAGGTCCGCAGCCTCTCCTTGCCTGTCTAAGAGCTCTGGAGAGTCCTCATCAATCCTTGTCTGGGAGGAAGAAAGCCACGGGTGTTCCTCTGCAGCTGGGGTGGGGTGGACGTGGCGGGGACACATCTGTCAGGGACCCCTAATGGCCCTCAGCACAGATGCTTCTGCACAGGCCTCCATGCCAGCCCCTGAGAGAGTGGGCTGGTGGAATATCGCAATTATGATATTGGAGGCCTGTGGTATTTGGCCCCATTTGACGGCCTGGCGTGCGCCTGAGTGAGCCACCTTGCCTAGGGACTTGGGGAACTTCTTCATTTCTTCCTCTTCTTAATCATCCCTCTGCTGTGGCCAATTCCCAAATTCCCTCACGCTGCCTAGCACGACAGGGTTTGTCAGGGACCCTCACAAATGGGCCCATTGGTGAGTCAGGATCCTTGGGTTAAAGATGGTTGCCACTGATTTCAAGCTCAGCTCCAAATTGTTACCCTGGTCTGGTGCTCTGAGCTGACACCTGCTTTTGTTTATTTCTTAGAGTTTCATTGTGTATCCTGGGCTGGCTTTGAATTCTTAATCCTCCTGCCTTGGTCTCTTGAGTGCTAGGAATCTGGGTGTAAACCACCACTTCTGGCCCTGAGCTGCCATTTGTCATTATAAACCCACGTAACAGGCTAGGGGTGTAACTTGGTACAGTGTTTGCCCATATCAAATCAATCAATTAATTATCCCCATATAATATATACAATACATGTAGCTTGGGCCTGTCAGATCTGGCTTCTACTCCACCTCTCTCCTCACCGTACTTTCTACCTAGCCCTTCCTTCCTTCCCTCCCTCCTTCCTTGGGGACTGCATTCTCCTTTTCAAGCCCTTCACACTTTCTGTCCCCTCTGCCTGTGGCAGCCACCCTGTGACTGCTTCCTTCCCATGGGCAGGCAGGCAGACAGAGAGACAGACACACAGGAAGACAGAGAGAGAAAGACACACACACGCACACATACACACACACACACACACACTCGAGCAGACGCCCGCGCGGGGGGGGGGGGGGGGGGCGGCACTCATCTCTCTCCTTCCTAACTGTGCCTAGCCACTTGAAGCTCCTGTAGCCATCTCTTCCGGCCACAGTGGACCACACCTTCAAACTGTGAGGCAAAATAAACCTTTCTTCCCTTAAGGCAGTTCTTCTCAGGTATTTGGTCACAGCACTGACTAAGGTGACCACCACAGATGAGTAGCTGGCAGGGGTCATCTGCTCGACTCTCTGATGGAGAAACATAGAAACATCGGGTTATCTTAAGAACTCCGTGGGGGCCCTTGTCAAGGGAAGCCCCACCACATGGCCGATGCCACCCAGGCCTTGAATCTTCAGTCCTGGCTCTCTCACTTAGTGCAGGAAGCCTCGGCTACTCAGCCAGTGCTCAGCTCCCTTCTCTCGGTGGCCGGTCACACTTATTATGTTATATGCTGAAGGTCACAGGGAGGTCCTGACCCTGTGTGACCCTTAGTATCTTATATCCAGAGGAAATGTACACTGGCCCATCCCTCCCTGTTCTAAACACCCGGTTCCTCCTCCTGGAAGGCATAGTAGTCACAGCCACTGTGTACACACAGAAGCAATGGCAGCCATGTGCTCTTCTAGGTCACCTTGCTTTTTTACCTCCCATCCCATTAACCCCGGACATGGCTCCAGCCAAACACACACAGAAAACAATCCGGTGATTAAAAGGTGGGACCCAGAGTCTGTGTACTTCCTGCCAGAGTGTCCTTCTGCCATTTGCCAGCAGCTTGGCCTCTTCTGCCTTCACTGCCCCATCTGCAAAATGGGGTCATAATCGAAGCTCCTGCTATTCACGTTCCTCCGTTGCTACCCAGGAAATAGCCACTGACTCAGCAACTTCAAAAATAGTCGTCGGGGCCTGGGAAGGTGGCTCAGTCAGGAAAGTGCTTGTGAGGGTCTCAGCTCTGCTCCCCAGCACCCATGTAGAAGCTGGGCAGGCAGTGTACACCTATAACCCCAGCCCTGGGGAAGGGCACGCTAGCGCTCACTGGCTGTACAGTCTAGGCAACCGGTGAGTGTTCATGAGAGACTCTGTCTCTAAGCGTAAGGTGGAGAGCACCTGGAGAAGATATCCAACATGCATGAGTACATACCCACACACATGTGCACGATCCTAACTCTGCTGGCGGTCAGTATGAATACACATCCTCACGCTCCAACTCAGTCAGAAACCACAGGGGTGTGTCCTGTAGTCAGGACTATAGCAAGTGCCCTCTGGCTGATCTGAGCACACACCATTGACCTACACGGCTCATTCCTTTTCAGCTCTGTGTAATATTCCCAGCGTTATTTGACCCAATATAGTGTGATGGTTAGATTGTCTCTTCATCTTTGCCAACATGACAAATACAATGCCCAACATCCCTGCAAGCACACATGAAACACGAGGTTTCTCTAATGTGGCCATGCAGGATGGAACTGTTAGAATGGGTATCTTCCACTTTATGGAGAATCCCGGTGGTTTCCCTGTCTCCCTGTTGACTGTAGCAGTGTGCATGCCTACAGGGCTGGATTTGAGCTGCACTTTCCCCATGTCTATGTTCCTGCTTTAGATGGCTATGAAGTACTTTGTCTTCAGGGTGGACCAGGATCCCATCCTGAGGAAGGCTAAGCCACTGTCCTTTGGAAAGGCCCCAGGGTGACATGTGGACCCAGCATGACTCCAGTAGTGCCCTCTCTCCCACCCTGTCGGCCCAGTAGCTCCCTTGTTGATTTTTGCCAGAGCAGCAGTCTGCAGTGTAGTCTCCCTGACTTTGGTGGGGATCTGTCAAGAATCCATATCAGACAGATTCTCTTTCCCGAGAAACAGAGCCAGTAGTGTGCCTGTGCTTTGAGAGCTTCATTTCAAGGAATGGGCTCCATGGTGTCCGGCTGAGCAGATCGGAATCCTCATGATGGCCTGGAAGCCCAACAGGAGCAACACTGTAGCCAAGAGCAAAAGTCTGTCCTTCACAGGGGAAGGCTGGGCCACTCATGCAGCCTTTGTGTGTGCAAGAGGAGGCATACCCACAGGATGCAGAACAGTCCCTGCCGCCTCCTGGCCGAGGTGGCAGCCAGTCTGTACTCACAGTGGCGCCTAGGAGAGTACTGGGTGGCAGAAGTGGACATCAGCCTTGTTGGCAAAGTGGATGTGAGATGGTGCTACATGCTGCTTTCCCAAGGCAGGACAGCATCCCGATGCACACATGGGCACTCCTCATCCCAGCAGGGGGATCCAGTTCAAGGCTAGCCTGGGCTTGAGCAAATACGCAAAAAATACATGTAACCCTTACTTCTATTTCCCTCTCTGGGGTGCATGCATGTGGGATCAGAGGATAACCTCTGCCATTCCTCAAGTCCCATCCTCCATTTGTCTGACAGTCTCTCATTGGCCTAGAACTCCACACCTAGGCTAGGTGGGCTGGCTGTGGAGCCTCAGGGCTCTGCGAGCTTCTGCCTCCTAGCACATGCTCACTGGGATGATGAGCACTTTGCCGCTAAGCCTGGCTTTTTACATGACACCCAGGATCTGAGCGCACGTCCTCTTGTGATGAGGAACTTTACCAAGCAAGCCATCTCCATGGCTCCACAAACAACAGAGAATCTTTCAGAGAAAAAAGTATTAGGAGGTGGCGTTGTGCATATTCACACAGTTGGGGAGCTGAGGCAGGAGGATGGCCATGAGTTTAAGACAAGCCTATGCTATATAGTGAGACCCTGTCTCAAAAAACTAACCATAGAACCAGGCAGTGGTGGTGCATGCCTTTAATCCCAGCACTTGGGAGGCAGAGGCAGGCAGATTTCTGAGTTCGAGGCCAGCCTGGTCTATAGAGTGAGTTCCAGGACAGGCAGGGCCATACAGAGAAACCTTGTCTCAAAAAGAAACAAAACAAAACAAACAAACAAAAACTAATCATGGGGCGGGGGTTGGGGGAAACAAAGGAAGTACCAGTCCAGTTTTCAGCACTGAATTTGATGAACATAATCCCATTTTTGTCTTTGGATCTGTGTCTGGGAAGCATTGTATCATGGGGTCATGCGATTTCCTATTATGGAGTCCATATTCCCACATAGAGAAAGAGCTGCCACCATGATGTCAGGGCCATTCACACTCTTCATTATTGTTGTTGTTACGTGTATTCTGTGTGTACAGGCATGTGCTTTCCATGGCATGTATGTGGAATTGTCGGAGGACAATATGCAGGCATCAACTCCTCTAGAGCGCAGGTCGTCAGGCTCGACTGCAAGCGCTCTGACTCACGGAGCCATCTCACCAGCCGATGCTCCTGCCTTGGGGCTTTTGCACTGATGTTCCCATATGCCCCAAACAGCTCCTGACCGGCTTAGATCCCATTGGCTCTGTCCAGCCATACCAACGGACCACTGGGCCACCCTGTCGGTGTCATGGAGCCAGGTGTGCTTGAAGCTAACTAAGGCCATTTGGAGAGTCTTCTGTTGAAAGAAGGGGACAAGGGACATGAAAAGACACTAGTCTCTGCCCCAGGACCCTAACACTTCTCTGCAGATGAGCCAACTCAGCAAGATGTATTAATTTATCTAGGGTCACACAGCATTCTATGACAGAAAAACAGTGTGAGACTCTAGGCCTTTCAGATGGTGAGGGGCATGCCCTTGGGGGCCCATGGTATTAATCAAATAATAAATGTCATGATAATCCAGAATAAACATGGGAAATAGTGATGAGTTTGCGCCCATCCTTGGAACTTCATCTATGGAAGCTCATTCTAAGCTGTTTTAGTCACTGTTCTATTGCTGTGAGGAGACACCATGACCAAGGCAATTCTTATAAAAGAGCATTTAATCCATGCTCATCACAGCAAAGAACAGCCAGGCATGGTGCTGGGGCAGTAGCTGAGAGCTTTACATCTTGATCTGCAGGCAGCAGGCAGAAAAACACACACACTGGGCTTGGTGTGGACTTTTAAAACCTCAAAGTGACACACCTCCTCCAACCAGGCCACACCTCTTAATCCTTCCCAAGGAGTCATTCAAATATATGAGCCTGTGGAAGACATTTTCATTCAAGCCACCACCCATGCCATAACACCTTGTGAGGTAGATAGTCTTAGATGCTTCACCCGGCCAACAGGGAAACTGAGGCACAGAGAAGCCAACTGACATGATAGGGGCTAATGGGTGGTGAGGCATATACTTTACTTCTATTTCTTTAGTTTAGAACTCAGTTTCTCACCATGCTGTCACATACACAGTGAGTGTACAAACATATGCCCAAGCACACACTAGTGTGCATGCACACATCCCAGGCCCACACTCCAGCCAACCTACCACAGGACAATGGCAGCTACTGCCACTCAACACAATGGGAGACAGTCATAACTGTCCCCTGTCAACCCAGGCCCCACACTCTCATCAGCCTCCCATCAGCCTCTTCAGCCCTCCGCCACCCAGAACCCCAGCTTCTGTCTCAAGGGATTATTTTTGTTTGTTTTGTCCCCTCCTGCCTCTTTACTCTGTCCCCTAGGAGACTCTCAAAGGCTACAGTCAGCCACCAAGGGAGACAGCAAGGACAGGACCAGTGAACACCTGAGAGTTCTCACACCTCGGCTTACGTGTGTGTGTGTGTGTGTGTGTGTGTGTGTGTGTGTGTGTCAGGGGAGGGGGATTATACATTATTTATTTATTTACTCGGCCCTGCCCTGCTCCACACCCCCCAAGCTGTTGTTCCCCACTGGGAAAAATGAAAAACAGCCTCAGACAACAGCAGACAAAGCAGACCACATGGCCCCCGCAGTTTAATTTCCTTTAATTCATTTTATATTGAACCAAATGATACTGTTTGTTTTTAATGGCAAACACTCAGCACGGAGGAGGAGCAGCCGGGATCCTGGGGGAAAATCAGGAACACAGCTGTTCTTGCAATCCTGGCTCCTTCTATCCCAGCCCCCAATCCCACCTCCCCATCTCCTCTGGAAATAGGTTTCCAGGTTGAAGGATGACACCCTTCTCCAGCTTGGATGGTGGCTGTCTAGGGGACAGGCCTGGCTATGCCCCAACTCCATCACCCAACCTATGGTGGCCTTAGTGGAGAAATGGAGACCCAGGCCGGACTGCTATAGCTGTTCTCAGTGCTCCTCTCTTTGCTTATCACTGGCAAGCAGGACCTACCCAGTGCTCAGTCAAAAGGCATGGACAGGGCACATGGAGGGCACAGCCCAAGTGTATCCCTTAACTCTGGAGCCTGAGGTTGCCTCATAAGGGGGGAGGGGTCCACAGCAGCTCCTGTGTTCAAGAAACAAAAGCAGGGGGAGGAATAACCACCTACATCCAGACCAACTATCGGGGTCTGTCCTTCTGTGGGCTGGCTGGGGTCTGGGTGCCACACTCAGAGATTCAGACAGGCCTCTGTTCTGCTGGTAAGGAAATCAGGCTTGTTTCAGGTCACATGACTCATTCCCAAGCCACTAGCCAGCTGGGTGCTGTGTTGGTGGGGCCCTCAGAAGCAGGGCTCCTGAGCTCAACCTCCCGGTGCAGCAGGGGGCAGGTAGGGAAGCAGGCATCCCAAAACAGCCACCCACCCACAAGGCCACCCAGAGTCTCACTCTGTAGCCAAGGATGGACCCATGGCAAGCCTCCTGCCTCAGCTTCCCAAGCTAGGATTACAGGTGCATGCCACTTTATGAGGAATGATTGGGGCAGAGCTGGGCAGTGTGAAGCCAGAAGGGCCTCCCAGAGGAGCAAACAGCTATAGCACTGGCATGACTTTCCAGATTATAGTAGAAAGTCTCATTGTTTACAAGCTCTCACCATGAGCACGTATGGTCATGGTATCCAGAGGCCAGGAAAGGCTGGAAATGAGTCTGTACTTTAGACAAGGTGGGAAGACCAGAATCAACTGTGTCCTACCATGCCGGCCATACTGTGGGTACAGGGTAGCAGCTTCCCAGATGGAGGGATCCACATGTCCCTCTAGTAAACGACAGCAGCTTGCAGCCAAGGCATGGGCCTGCTCCTGTTTCCTCTACCAACCCTCCTCCCCAGAGCTGAAGCTGGCCCGGGAGCCCACTGGTGTGAGCCTCCACTTTCTCTCCTGTTCACAAAGGCTCCAAGGTATTAGGAAAGAGCTGGGCTCTAAGCCACCTGTGACGGTGTATGTCTTTGATCCTGGCACTCAGGGAGCAGAGGCAGGCAGAGCTTTGTAAGTTCAAGGCCAGTGTCTACACAGTGATGTCCAGGTCAGCTAGGGCTACATAGTAAAACTGTCTCAAAAAAACAAAAACAAAAACAAAAAAAAACCTCCCCTCCCCCATGACACTTTCTGCAGCCATCTATCTTCCTTTCTGTTGTCCACAGGAAACCATTCCCATGTCTGCCTTTTGAACATTTGTCTGTCTCCATTCTCGCCAAGCTATTGATCATGGACAAAACAAACCCAGTTTTATCCCCAAGTCAGACTGGAATTTGACTGTCAACACTACCCAAGCCAATTATTTCTTGACTTCACTTCCAAAATATTTATCACGCATAGTCTGACAAACACTAGTGTGGTGTAGGGACTGAATAAAAGTTCCAGTTGAGGAGGCAGGGCCTGCCCCTTTGGTCAGGTGATCATCATTAACCACAGTCTGCACTACTCAGGGATGAAAGGAAATCTTGGGCACTGGAGAGGTGGCCCAGCAGGTAAAAGCCCAGGCTGCTCTTGCAGAGGACCTGGATTTGGCTCCTAGCATCCACAAGGCGGTTTACAGCTATCTGTAACTCTAATTCCAGGGCACCTCATACCATCTTCTGGCCTCGGTGAGCACCAAGCATATGCATAGATGCAGACAGAGACACACATGCATACACATACATGCGTACACATAAAACCACATCCTAGAGGCTTGGGTCAGTGGGAAGGGCTCTCAGTTGTGACTACGATGATCAGGTTTCTCTTCAGTGGGGTTGGCCCCCGGCCTGGAGCTGGGACAACCGGCAGCCTTAAGTGGGAAGCCTGCTAAGGACCCAGTACAGCTGCAAGTCTGAAACACCGCCTAGACTGTCAGTCAACGCCAAGAGCTCAGCATTCCTTGGGCACTGAGGTCTCTTGGCGCGGGAGTGATGTCATCGTCCTGCGCCGTCCCGCGGGCCAGGGGCACTCCAGACGCTGGCGAGGAGCCTGTTGTGGGGAGCTGGGGAGGCCACGATGATCTCATCCACCTGGGAGAGACTGGGCGGCCGCTGACGTCATCGCAGCGCCCGTTGCCAAGCAACGCGGAGCCGCCGGCCCCACCCCAGCTTCTTAGATTCTGGGTTGCTGTCCCCTCCCCCTTTCTCCTGCCAGCATTCCCTTCTTCCTCTTGTTCCTTCCTTCCTCCTCCTCTCCCCTTCTTCATTCCCCCTCTCCTCTCATCTCACTATATTTCTTAGGCTCTTGTTTTCTGCCTTCCCCAGGGATGTCTTGAAGCACCCCACAGAATTAAGTCCTTGCTCCTCTGCCTGTCCTGCCTGAGCCTGCTTCCTCACCTGCTAACAGTGCTAATAAGAACACCCTCTGATCAGCCTTAGGGACAGCATGAGGGTGCTAAATTTTCCACACACAGCCTCTCCTCATCCAACAGGCAGCCCGGCTCCTTTTCTGTCCCTTCCCTCTCTGCTCAGCAGTGTTTGAGTTGCCTCATCTTGTGCTTGGAATTGGTCATGACCACCTCCCTCTCACAGGGGCTCTGGCTGTGCGGTTCCTGCTTGGCATGTGCTATAGAAGGAGATTATAAAACAGGCCTGGTGTGGTACCTGTAATCCCAGCACTTGGGAGACTGCAGCAGGAGGCTTATAAGCTCCCGGCCAACGTGTTCAGTGGCCTTTTCTATCAGACCTCTGACTGGCTCATTTCTCTCCTCTCTTTGGCCCAGACTTTTGTCCCATGGTCCTCTCTGCCTATTTTTTTGTGTTCCTCTCAGCAGCCTTTCCAGCTTCTTCTCCCAGAGCTCAGAGGTCAGCTAGGAGCCTCCTCTCTTGGAGAAGCCCAGATACACCCCTCCGTTCCTGGGCTCTACCCTTCAGATGATTGCTGTTTTGTACTGAGGGTACTGGCAGCTGAGGCCCCAACATCCCAGCAGCCTGGCCAGTCATTTTTCTAGAAAAAAAACAAGCCTTTATTTTCAGCCCTCTGTGTCAGCTTGGGGGAAAAAAGATGCAAACAGGGACTGGGGCCGAGGATCCTCTCTGCCCTCAAGGCTACAGTATTTTTCATTTATTCCCCCAACACTAAAGGAGGATTTGGGGTGCAGACTTCCCAAATTCAGGCTGTAGGCTCAGGCAATGGAGCTTTCTGCCTGCCTTTGCTGCACCCTTGACTTACCAGGGGAACCCCTTGGCTCTCTGTACAGTTTTGAAAGAATTGTCATGGGGCCCTCCCCACCGTGGTCATTCAGAGAATCAGGTGACCAAGTTTAGACTCAGCCCTCTGTTCCCTGGAGGAGGCTTAACTCCAATAGGACCCTTTCAACATTTGCTATGTACTTTGGTGCCCAGGCTCAGGAAGAAACAAAAAATGTGCCCTTTCGGTGGGAATTCAAGCTATCAAAAATGTTGCTACTGGCTTCCGTCGTCTTAACAGATCTGCTGGGTCCAGCATTTTTCTAGCTGTGTGGCTTGGAGCAGGTTCCCTTACCATTCTGTGTCTCTGGCATTGACTCTGTATAGTGAGAGTCAGCTGCAGCCGGACTGTGGTTACTTTGTGGGTCCTTTTTTCTTCCATCCTTCTCCACCTCTCTCCTTCCACCCTTTCAACTCCTAACACTAGGTGGGAGAGAGGGGAGAGGAGGGAGAAAGAGAATAAAGTTGGGGTAGGAAATGGATCCACTGTTAGACTACTTCCTGGTGATTGGGAACATCAAGTTCCTTGGGGTCAAGTTTGATTTTCACCATCAGGACATCTAATCTCTTCTTCTCCTCTTTTTACACAACTACTTAACAAACAGCCACACTCTCAGGGCCTAGCATTCACTCAGCCTCTGAAAAGTCCCCAGAATTCCACATGATATGATACACACTCATGAAAACTCTCCACAGTTGGCAAAACCATACCCCTGCCAGAGCACAAGGCAAATCACAGTCACCTGCTGCAATGCAACCCCCACATCCCCACACCTGAATTGAAATGAAAACACATTCACATAATATTTCTGTGCTTTTATAAGAAACCAGAGTTCTCACTACGGTCAGCAGCACCTGCCTCTGTGGTGTTGTGTGCAGAGTGGTGCCAAGCATATGGCCTCCTAAGTATTAAGTCACCAAAGAGGAGCAGAAACAACCACAACTGACAAAGTGGGGAAGGGAATAGGGGATTCTTGACTCCATGTTTGAGCTCCTGGATTCACTTGAACTTGAAGCTGCAGCCGTCTTGCCTCTGGGGTTCTGAGATAGCCACTTGTTTCTCCAAAGTACTTTGTTACCTCTCTGGCCCTCGTGATCCCAGGGGACTCCAGTACTTGAGTTAACAGTGACTAGAGGCTCAGAAGGCCAGAGATCAGAAGGCCATACCTCTGGAAAACAGAGCAGAACACTGAGGTGCACAGAGAGAGAGAGAGAGAGAGAGAGAGAGAGAGAGAGAGAGAGAGAGAGAGAGAGAGAGAGAGAGAACACTTCACTCAGAGTACCAGAACCATGAAAGATGTTGATCAGGCTCTTCGACTCACAACCACACACATTTCGTATTGATCTCATGATGCCATTGCCGACGTTGGAAAACCATCCCCCCCCCATCAAGAAGGCTTGGTGCCTTCACCACAGGGCATTTTATGATTGACAGACTGCCCACAGGGCCACAGCAGACCCTCATTGGTCTCTGGATGAACCCTACACCTCCCAAGCCTTAGCTCATTGCCTCTATCAGTCCTAAGAGGGGGGCCTCCCATTGGCCCATTACCAGTGTCAACAGGGGCTTCCACCCTTGACATTTGCAAGGAGAACCTCAGCAAGAGCGAGTTAGCCAGGGCCCAGGTGCAGAAGCCCACACCCTTCACAGCTGCCAGGAAGAGTCCAGTTGAGTCCTGTCTCCGCCTCAGTCACTGCTTGGTTCTTTTCTCACTGGGTACTTTTCATGATAATTTTGTGTCCAGCGCAGCAATGGCTGCCAAACCATCTTCCTCAGCCAACTTCGGAGGCTTCATTTCAAATTCGTTTTTGGATACAAGGATGATCTGCCTGTGACATCTCTCATCCCACTGATCACCAGGGCTATGTGTAAGCTGGTTGGCTCCCTCTCTTCCTCACCACTCCTTATTGTGCCCCTTGCAAAGCTGTGTGCCCACTCAGTGGAAGAAGACACCCTTCCCTGAATTGAGGAGGACTGGTCCTCTGTCAAGAGGATACAAGTAGCTGCCTCTCCTGCTATGAACAGTGATTCTCAACCTTCCTAATACTTTGACCCTTTAATATGATCCCTCATGTTGTGACCCCCAACCATAAAATTGTTTTTGTGTTGCTGTTTCATAACTAGGAATCATAATGCAAATATTTGGTATGCAGGATATCGGATATGTGACCCCCGTGAAAGGGTTGTTTGATCCCCAAATGGTTCAAGACCCACAGGTCGAGAACCACTGTGCTAGAACCTCCAAACAAGCTCTCAGAGTCATTTTCTTTAAAGCTCCTTACATGCAGAGTCCCCGTCGGTGGCATCAGAGTCCTGTGAGACTATGGCCACAGGGATCTATCCGCCTAGCTGTTGGAACCACATCTCCACCCAAGCTGTCCACCAAGACTCAAGGAAAGTGAGGAAGCCGGCCTGGCAGGGAGCAGGTGCTTAGGGGGGTGGGAGGTGAGGTGGGGGGATGGGAGGAGCCAGTGCAAAGGCCCTGGGATTTGACTGTGCCTGGCTCACAGAAATGCTGGCTAATAATGTGTTGTGTCACAAATGGAAGACATGGTGCTTTAGACACCTCAGTGAGTGTGGCAGAAGACACTGATCTGAGTGAGTCTGACACAATTTTAGGCCCAAGATTGCCTTTGTATTCTGAAAGCTTGTTCTGGCCACCATGCAAGGAATTTACTGCAAAGAGCTGTTTATATCAGGATCTCTAAGTGAATTGAACATTGGTCATGACAGCTAGGGACACCAAGGGCATAGAAGGACTTTAGTCACAGAGAGGAGCCATACTTCACCAAAGGTGCCCAGCCGGGAAAGGGCAGGGCTAGGATTTGAACCTAGCCAATAGGAACATACAGAGACCTAAGCTTGAATCACCAGTCCACTTCTGGCCAGCCCTAGTCAGCTGTTCTGGTTGCTATGACAACCAACCTGAAACCAGATGGTTTCTCACAGTACTGAAGGTTGTAGAATTCAAGATCAAACCCTTGTATGATTCAGTTCCCGGTGAGACTCCTTATCCTGTCTTCTCTCTGTGTAGGACAGGATGTCCTCGAACTCACAACTACCTATCTCCTTTCTCAGCCTCCAAGACCCCATTAGGGTGAGATTAAAATTGTAGTTATGAACCTATTAGTTTTATGTATGTGTCTGTGTGAGTGCATGTGCAGAAAACTATGTAAGGTCTCCAAGACATTGTAAGCCTCCTGATGTGGGTGCTGGGAACCAAACTCAAGTCTCTACAAGAGCAACAAGTGCTCTTGACTGCTGAGCTGCCTTTCCGGCCAGGTTCCTCTGTGTAGCCCTGGCGGTTCTGGAACTCACTCTGTAGACCCAGCTGGCTTCTAACTCATAGAGATCCTCCTTCCTCTGCCTCCCAAGTGTTGAGATCAAAGCTGTGTGCCACCATGGCCAGGTCATGGTGTCTCTTATAATGGCACCAATCCTGTCACAAGATGCCACCTCATGTCCATATCACTTCCCAGGGACCAAGTGTCCCAGTGCAGCTGACTGTGTCTCCAGGTTCCACACCAGCCATTTAAACCTACTATGGCTCGGCTTTACTCAGGGGGCTTGTGGCTATATTGAAGTGGGCAGACGGTTTGTCATTGTTTCCTAAGCAACAGAGTCTATTTACATAGTGTTTACATTGTATCCACATCAGAAGCTGCTGCAAACTACAGGGCGTGGCTTCCTTGTAGACTTTCTGCTGTCTTGTATAAGGGACTTGAGCATCACAGATTTGACCATGTTTTGTTTGGAGGATTCTAGACTCCTCCCCTGTGGATACTAAGGGATGGGGATTAGGGCTTTGGTGCATGAGTTTGAGGAGATGTTGTGTGGTCCGGAGACTGCAGAGTGCCCTTGCCCGAATGCTGCTACTCTCTCCTCTTCCTCCTCATCCTCCTCCCTCCTCTTCTCCTCTTCCCTTCTCCTCCCTTCCTCTTCCCCGTCCTCCTCCCTCTCCTCCTCCTCCCTCTTCTTCTCCTCCCATCTTTTCCCTGCCCCTTCTCTTGCCCCTTTTCCTCCTTTTCTTTTTGTTCTTGGCTTGAAACCAAAGTCATTAACTCTCTCTGTTTTGTGATTCCCAAGTTCATTTGGGGTATGCTGGGGACAGCTCATCTCTCTGCCATTTAATGTCCTCCTGGCCTGGGCAGCCCATCAGGTCTCTTGATTCTGCTACCTCAGCTGAAGAAGCAGAAGTGGCTGGCCCAGGATCCCAGACTCTTCTCTTGATCCCCCCACTGTCCCCGTGTCCCCTCAGCTCCCAGCCAACCTTACAGACAGCCAAAGCAGGGAAGGGAAAACTGCCCCATCTCCTCAGTTCTGGACAGTCTACACATCTCTCTGCCTCAATCCTAACCTGCTTTCTTGCCTTCCTGTCCTGGTCTGCTCCTACCCCCTTCTTTTCTTCGTCGCACTCTGACGTTGGGGATGGGACTCAGTTTCATGTATGAAGCAACTCTGTCCCACTACGTCCCCACCACTTTTTTTTTTTCTGAACCTGAATTCTTCCATGGCTCTTTCCAGTGTGGTCCGAACATATAACCCTCTTAGGCCAGGGTCAGCGTGAGGCCGAGCATCGGCTGTTGCCATACCCCGCACTCTTGCTGTGAGCCTGTATTTTAGACCCCTCAGTCCCTCGGATCTTCATGGTATCTGTGATACCATGGTCACCTGATGGGTCCAGGTTACCTGGGCTCCTGAGAGTGGAAAGTGGAACTTTCAAGAAGTTTGCTACAGACCTTATGGGAGTATTTACACCACAGAAATTGGCAAACATACAAATCAGGGACCTGGGTTTACCCAACTGCTAGTGCATGAAGTTGTGCGTGTGTGAATTTATGCAGTTGTATGTATGAATGTATGAGTGTGTATGTCAGCATTTGAATATGGTATGTGTGTGTGTTGTATCTGTGGGAGTGTGGGGGTGTAGATGATAGTGAATGTGTATGAGTACAGTAGGCAGGTGTGGACTGTGTGTGTACATGTGTACATATGTGTGTCTTTGTATGTACATGAAGTGAGGCTCAAGGAAGTGACATTACTGTCTAAAGTCACCTCATTTAGTGGGTGGCAGATCCAAGCAAGGTAAGTCTCCTACCTTGAGCTTGAGCTGTCCTGCCTCATCTGTGAATGCTCAATGTGAATAGCCAACCCTTCCTCTCTGTGTCCATATTGATGTCTTGCACGGTCCCTCTCCTCTGTCCTCCCCACTCTTCAGATCAGCTGGAAGTGCCCTGTGCTCATCTCCTTCCTCCGTGCCCGCCCTCCTCCTCAGCCCCAGGTCCTTCAAGCTTTTGTTCTTTCCTGTTTGCCTGATTTTCTGTGTCCCATCCCATCCTGACAGTGAGGAAGGGAGATTACAGCTCGCCCGGGACCGCCCCTGCCTGCACTCCTCCCCCATCACACTCCAAGCCCAGAGCCCTCCCATCACCTCCCCAACCCTCACCCCACGAGCCTTATAACAGTCTTTCCTGGTGACAGGGAGGAGAGGCACCCGCACTCCATCACCCTCCCATTGTTGGACGTGCCATAGAAACCCTGCCTTCTGTTTGGTGGTCGTCAGAAGTAACATGCAAGAAACCTGGAATTAGGAAACTGCTTAATTAGGGAGGACGTGTGTTCTCCCTGGATATGCACAGTTCCCAGTGGCCACCCCACCCCAAAGCTAATTGCTAGTTTTAAGATGGTTCCGCTAGGCTCTCACTCCCTTGATTTTATTTTCCCTGACACAAGGGCTTGCTGATGAAAGTGTTCTTTCCCACGTTCCAACTCCGATTTTCTGTCAGCAAAGTGTAAGAAGGAGTCGGGAGTAATGAGGGTAAAGCCTTTTGCCCTACTGTGTGCAAGGATATGCCCTGAGTCAGATGTGCAGGGTGAATGCCCTGAACTCACAGATGTCTGAGGGCCTCAGAGTCTAGCAGGAAAGAGGGGGGTTGAGGCTGAGAGATGAGAGAGAAAGATGGGGGTGGGGAGGAAGATGGATAGAAAGAAAAGAAACATGAGTGAATAGATAGATGATGGATAGATAGGTGGATGGATAGATAGATGAATGGGTGGATGGATGGATGGGTTATGGATGGATGGGTGGGTGGGTGGATGGATGGATGGGTTGATGGATGGGTAGGTAGATGAATGGATGGAGTAGAAGGGAGGGTTGATGCAGAGAAAGGAAAAAATAAATGATCAAGGGATCTGGAGAGATGGCTCAGTGGATAAAGCACTTAGCACACAAGCATGAGGACCGGAGTTTAGCTCCCCAGCAGCCAGAGGGAAGCCATGTGGGCTTGAAGCCCTTTAACTTGAGCACTTAGGTGTGGGGACAGGTGATACCATGGCATACTGGATCAGCTCTGGGTTCAGCAGGAGACCCTGCCTCAGTAATGAAGTGGAGAAAGATTGCAGAAGGAACATTATGTCAACCCGTCTTCCACATGAACATACATGAACACACATGCAACCATACATGCACCATACACATTTTCCTAGAGGGGGAAATGAGGATTGAGGCCTGGTGAGATACAGATGAGAAGAGAGGAAAGTTCTCTGAGGGAAGCTGAACTCTGGGAACAAATGGAAAAGGCAGGTTACTGTTAGACACTGGGAGAGACTATAGGTAGACATGGAGCTTGCTAGAGCTGATTGTCAACCTCACTGGCTTAAGAAATGTGAGCAGGCACTTGGGAGTGGCTCAGTTGCTAAACTGCTTGCTGTACATGAGGATTTGAGTTCAGTCTCAAGCATCCACATTCAAATAAAAAATAGGTCAGGACAGTCAGGATACCCATAATTCCATCATGGTGGAGGCAAGAAGATATGAGCCAGCATAGCAGGGGAACCCCAGTTTCAGTGAGAGACCCTGCCTCAGAAAACTAGGTAGAGACTGATTAAGGAAGATGCCCACCCAACTTCAGGCTCTGGCCTCCACACATGCATGAATACACACATGTGCACCTGTATAATACATGCTTGCATATGTACCCACCAACATGCTCATACACACACTGTACATGTGCACACAAAATGTGATGCTGACTGGTCACACCTCCAGGTTTGTCTATAAGAAGAATGTTGTCTCCAGACTGGTTCCTGAGGGGTCTACATGACAGATGGATGGATGGATGGATGGATGGATGGATGGATGGATGGATCAATGGATTGATGCGTGGGTGGGTGGAGGGATGGATGGATGGATCAGTTTCTTCATGGGTGTGTAATTGGGTGCCATTGTTAGAAGGTGGTGAACAGTAGAGGTGTAGCCTCACTGGGGGAAATGTCACTGGGCCCTGTGTCTGGAAGTTACATCTTACTCTGGTCCCCTTTTCTGTTTCCCCTCCACCATGGAGAAGCTGTGTAACTACACACTCCAGTTGCCATGGAACTCCTCACAGTAGACCTAGGAACACAAGGCCATTGTCCTCTCACGGAGCCCTCTGCTGTCTAAATAGTCCTCACCTCCAGTCATTTTTGTCAAGGTTTTGGTGCAAGGCCAGAGTTCTTAACTTGAGGGTCACAAGCCCTTGGAGGTCGCTTATCATATATCCTGCACATCAGATGTGAGGGAAGCATGAAATTGGAAGCTGAGCTTGGGAAACCAGGAAAGCAGTGGGTTCTGCAGAGCTTGGGACCTGCTGCCGAGTGCAGAGAAAATGGCATCTCCTTGCCATCCATGAGTCAGTACCATCGCCACATGGCGGTCATCCCTGACCTCCACAAGTTCCCAAGGAAACTAGATTTGCCTCCAGGTGATACTTCTGGGATGAGAGACCATATGAATGGAGCATCGAAGGGAAAGGAAGGCCCTTCAGAAAACAGGGGACCCACACACACATACATTCATGGCACCCCTCCCCCAACA
>JADRCD010197849.1:18040-33524 GCA_019843815.1 Montemys delectorum
CACACACAGGGGACTCACACACACACACACACACACACACACACACACACACACACGCACACAGGGACTCAGCCAAACAGTCACAATGGGAACGGATGGCTGGATGACCATTCTTGGTCCTCACACTGATCTGCCTCAAGGAGTTGCCTTTGGATGCCGAGCGCCTAGCCGTCATGATAAATGGAAAGAATATAAAGCCTCCCTTTGGGCCTTGGGCTGGTGAAATGGCTTGGCTCATAAAGGTGCTTACTGCTAAGACTGATGATCTGAGTCTGATCCTGGAGCCCGTGTGGCCGAAGGAGAGAACAGACTCCTGCAATGTGTCCTCTGACCTCCGCACACAAGCTGTGGCTCATACAAGCACTCTACTCTAGAGAAACAACAGGCGATTGTGTCTGTAAAGAATTCGCACTTAAGTACTGCACTGGCTTATCCTTACTCCCGGGCCATCTCCCATCACTGAGTCCTTTATCTTTGTCTTGAAGAGTACTGGGTGGTTATTCTGCAGGCTCAATGATTTGAATTGTCTCTGTTTTCCTCATGGTTCTGTTGAGGACAACAGATGTGACACTGTCCTTCCTGGTGTGTCATATTCCAAGATTCATGGCGTTGAGTGACTTATGAGGACGGTGCTGACCCTGGTGCTCGGGTAATCGGGTGTGTGGTTAACCACAGAGTGGGTGTTTCACAGGATAATCTTTCATGGTTGTGTGGCGTGCTATCATAGATCCCCAACAGTCAGGCCCCTCTTCTTGTGTGTTTCCTTTGTGACCTTTTTGGTGTTACAAAGATTGTCCCGGTGGCAGTCTTTCTTGGCACATTCTATAGGAATCCCTGCTTACTTTGTTAGAGGGGTTACAGGCACAGAGCTCACTGACATTTTTAAGGCTGTGGACACCCAAGGAAGGGCTGTTGGCTCGCATGTGTGTGTGTGTGTGTGTGTGTGTGTGTGTGTGTGTGTCACACCCAGTCTTATTCAAGTGTGAAGCATGTATAATGAAGTACACAGCTTTGCAGCGTAATTTCTGTGAGCTGGGACATGTGACCACACCCACATAAGCACCATTACAATCCGCAAAGAAGCCATTTCCCATAATCCCCTGGTGTTCCTTAGAGTCTCACCTTTACCCTGACAGCCACAGCTCTCTTTTCATGTCTCTCTGGGTTAAAGTTACCAGTTCTAAGACTGTGTGTAAACAAGGGTTGTCATGGACACACGGACACACACACACACACAGAAAGAGAATGTGTGTGTGTGTGTGTGTGTGTGTGTGTGTGTGTGAGAGAGAGAGAGAGGGGAGAGAGTGTGTGTGAGAGAGAGAGAAAATGTGTGTGTATGTGTGTGTGTGTGAGAGAGAGTATGTGTGAGAGAGAGATAGAGAGAGGATAGAGTGTGTGTGTGAGAGAGAGAATGTGTGTGTATGTGAGAGTATGTGCGTGTAGGAGGTGTTTGTGTGAGAGAGATGCTTGTATGTGTGTGAGTGTGTGTGTGTGTGTGTGTGTGTGTGTGTGTGAAAGAGAGGCATATGTGTATACATGTCATGGTCATGTGCATTTGTGTGAATGCAGACTCCTCAAATTGATGTTGAGTGTCTTTCTCAATAACTCGACTTTATACACTGAGGCAGGATTTCTCAGTGAACCGGGAGCTCACTGATCCAGCTACTCTAGCTGGCCAGCTTTCCCTGGGACCCCTTGTCCCTGCTTCCCAAACAATGGGATTGTACCACACCTGCCTGGCTTTATTGTGGGTGGTAGGGATCCAAACTCTGGTCTTTAGGTTTGTTTGGTAAACTCTATACCCACTAAGCCATTTCCCCAGCCCAGTATTTTTTAGGACCATCTTTGAAGCAACATAATGCCTGTGAAATCCATCCATGCTGATAGACGTATCCCTCATCTGTTAGTTACAGTCTTGGAGTAGTCTCCTATTTCATAAATATTGCCTGAATTGGTGTTAAGTGTTCAGCTACGGGTGGTACATTTGGGCAGTTTCCAGTCAGTGGGTCTTGTGACTGCAGCTGCCGAGAACATTTTCTACAAGTGGGCCCATTTCCATTTCTATCAGGGACCATCCTTGGAGGGGTGTCAAGGCTCCCCATCAAGGTAGCGTTTACATTCCATAGATCCCATGAAGCAGCAGCTTACTCCTCCCCCTCTCCAACAGAGGCCCTCCCTCCTGAGGCTTGTTCAAGGCCAAAGGGTAGCAGGAGACTGCACCTGTAGCATCCTAGGCACTGCAGACGGTCCTCTTCCTGCTCAGTATCTTTATGTCTCAGAGCAACCCCTGGGGTGAGAGATGGGAACTTCATTCTCAGAGTCAACAACAGGAGTGAGGCCCCATGCGGAGATATTTCCCAAGGTATCTTCTGACCCCTTTGGTGGCCACAAGAGGTAGAGCTGCAGAAATGGGTGCCTGCCTTCCTTGCTTCTACCCTGTGGTGCCAGAGTCAGCACTACTGGGTAGTATGGGGAAGCAGTAAGCTATCCTCTGCCCTCCATACTGCACTGAGGCAGACAGTTGACCACACGCACACCCTAACCCTGATACCTGATCCTGACACTTCGATCCTGGGGACAGTGGGCAGTGGGTGGTGGGCAAAGACTTCAGGCAGGAGCCATGTCTCCCTGGCCACATCCATCGGTCCCCATTAGAGCCAGCTTGAGTGCTTTCCGAAGTTGATTAATGGCCTGCCTGTGACCTGGACTGTCATTACGGCCTGACTGGGCCCCAGCTCTGTCCTCTGGGTCTTGGCTGCTAACACTAATTGATGCTTTTTGTGTGGCTGCAGGGAAAGTTTTATCTGGTCATTGAGGAGCTGAGCCAGCTGTTCAGGTCGCTAGTTCCCATCCAGCTGTGGTACAAGTACATTATGGGGGACGACTCCTCCAACAGCTACTTCCTGGGAGGGATCCTGATCATTCTCTACAGCCTCTGCAAGGTGAGCTGCTTGCTGAGCCAGGCTTGAGGGGCTGTTGAGCAGCCAGGACCAGCCACTGACATCTGCCTGTTTTAAATCAAAACGTATTTCATCTAACATAGAACTAACCATCCATCAGTCTGTCCTTTTCTTCCTTCTTTCTCTGGTCTGGGAACTAAACCCAAGCTTCACTCATAGCAGCCGAACACTCTGCCATTACACTGTATCCCTCCCTGAAACTCTGGCACAGGGTCTCACTGTGTTCCCAGGCCATCCTTGAATTCCCAGTCCTCCTGCCTCAGCCTCTGGAGAAGCTGGCAAGGATTATAGACCTGCATGAGCAGGGCTGGCTGCTGCGAACCTTAGGCTATGTACAGTCAGTGGCATTTGCTGTCATAGTGTGTTACAGTCACTTCCCCAAAGCATGTCCTGATCTCACCAACAAACCCAGTACCCAGCTCTCCTGGATAGCGGCCATTCTCCATCCCTCCTGCTCCCCAGCCTGTGGCAGACACCAAGTCTGTCTCTACAAATGTGTTGGTGTTTGCTCTCGGTGGGATATACAATGACCTTTTGGGTGTGGCTCATCTGATTTATTGAGATTTATTGACATTTTTGAGATTCACCCACATCATAGCATCATAACATATACTAATACTTGAAAATGTATTTAGTGTTGGAGGTGGGACATGCATGCCAAGGTGCACATGTAGAGGTCAGAGGAAAACTTGTGGGAGTCAGGTCTCTCCTTCCCTCTCTGGGTTCTACGGATTGAACTCAGGAGGTCAGGCTTGATGGTAAGTACCTTATTGAACCATTTTACTGGCCCCAAAAAGTAAACTCCCATTCTCTCGCTTGCCTCTCTCCTCTTTTTCTGGCTTTAAAGGGCCTGGGGACAATGAATGTGTCCACTTTGCTCCCTTCCAACAGGACCAACCAAGCAATCCATGCAGAACCAGCCTTAGGGCCTTTATCTTGCTCACTATGATCAGCTAGCAGTGGCTGGCTATAGTGCTGGGAAAGTGATGTGATTTGATTAGTAATGCCTGCCCTGGGCTTGGCAAGAGGAAAGACAATACTTTCGCTGTTTGATCAGAGTAACAGAGGAGACTGTTGATACCAGGTGTCAGGACAGAAGTCAGGCAAATGGGAAGAAGTTTTCCCGAAATGATCAGTCAAAGCCAAAGGTGAAGACTGCTGCGAGAGTGTTCTCAGGCTTTCTCTTCTCTCCTTTCAGTCGTTCGACATCTGCGGTCGCGTGGGCGGACTCAGGAAAGCACTGAAACTCCTTTGCACCTCCCAGGTGAGTGAGTCCTAGGCCCAGGGAACCAGATGGTGCAGCCCTTGGCAGCCCTTCTTACCTTGCAAACACTGCCTCACTGAAGGGCTCACGGCTGTGTTTGTCTCCCTCAAACAGAATTACGGGGTCCGAGCCACAGGGCAGCAGTGTACGGAGGCTGGCGCTGTCTGTGCCATCTGCCAAGCTGAGTTCCGAGACCCCATGATTCTCCTGTGCCAGGTAAGCAAGCAGCACCCCCAGTGGGACCCCGCTCCAGGAAAAGCCAGTCCTGTGAGCATATCTCCGGGCTCCAGTGTGGTCTTTAGGGGCAACCTGATCAAGAGCAGAGGCAGCTAGACCATGGTTCAAATCTCTGTCCTGCTTCTTTCAGGCTAAGTAGCCAAGGGCAGGTTGCTTTTCCTCTCTGAGCCTCAATGCTGTTGGTAAAAACAGAACTTGTGCATCTTGGTGTGGCGTAATATCAGACGGTCCCAAGTGCGGATCTCAGCCACATCCATTCTGATAGGTATTCCCTGCTGGTGAAATGAGCCAGTTCAAGCCAAATGAAAGTATATTGCCATGTTTATTGGGGGCACCTCTTGGTGAGAACTCACTGACTACCCAGGAGAAGGGCAGTGAAGTTGCCGTGGAGAGGGACACAGACAGAAGGAAAGGAGAAGAGAAAGAGAGAAGCAGGTATAGGGGTGGGGGGTGGTGATCAAAATGTCTGGATTGTGTCCTGAAGAACCTCTCCTGGTAGCCAAAGCCTGGACTGGAAAGTTCAGCATACAGGGTGGGGTGTGCCGGGGGACAACCTCGAGGCTAGGTGTACTTTGGTATATAAACTATGCACCTCAACCTCTGGTCCAGGGTCTGAAACACATTCTATAAAAATGTTCATGCTGTAGACGTAACTCAGGGCCTGCTCGTGCTGACTGTGTTCCACTGTGCACCTCTACCTCTGGCCCTAGCAACAGTTGATAGGTTTTGCTATTATTTTGAGACAGGGTCTCATTGCGGAGATCAAGAATCCTGGAACTTGGGATCCTTCTGCCTCTACCTCCCAGCACTAAGATCACAGGTGTGCACCACCACATCCAGCTTCTTGGAGTGTTCTTGATCCCTGGTGCAATGTGGGAGTACCACTCCATCTCCCCATGACAGATACAAAATGATCACATGTACTGCACACATGTCTGACTGCAGCTACAGGAGCGTAGGGCTGCCATCCGCTGTGCAGAGCTGACCCTGTGTGGCTCACCACAGCAGTTGCCAGTGCTTTCTTTATTATTTTCTGTAACGTTATCATTATCCTTTGTTTTCATTATTATTGGGGGGGGGTCCCCAAGCCACAATGGTAAGTGCTTTGACTCCCTATGTGCCCCTTCCCCTCTTCCTGACCCCAGGGGCCAGGTGTCAATTCAGTAAATGTGAGCGGGGAGGGGGCAGAGTTGAGAGGAGAGGCGGAGGACACACAGAGTCGGTGCCCTCCTTGGGAATCTCATGGTCTCCTTAGGGATTCAGACACATATTCATAAATAACTATGAAACAAGGCAAGCAGTGATAAGAGCTGTACAAGAGAGATTCATGTAGAGTCCCCAGGGACCGGGGCAGAGAGGGAAGTGCTCCAACATGGGGAGGCTTTTGCATAAGCCTGGGTTCCAGAAGGAATGAGAAGAAAGGCAGATGGCCTCCCTAACACCCTCAGAAGATGGGATAGGAGGTGGGGTCCTCTTTTAGCATTAGCAAGAAAAAATTGTTATTGTGTTTGAGAGAGAGTCTTTGAAGAAGTTTGGTTTTAATTGAAATTTTAATGCTCTTTCTGTCTTTTTTTTTTTTTTTTTTTTTTGAGACTGGGTCTTATGTAGCCCAGACAGTCTCAAACTCACTGTGTGGCTGAGAATGGCTGAGCCTGATCCTTCTGCCATTGCCTCTCAAGTGCTGGGATTGCAGGAGTGCAGTGCTGTGGCCAGGGCCTCAAGTGTGCCAAGCAAACAAACTACTAACTGAGCTGCAGCCCCAGCACCTTGTTGGCATCTGCTTTTAAACTGACAGTGTGGCCAGGTGTGGTGGTGCACATCTTGAATTCCAGTACTTGAGAGGCAGACAGAAGGATCTCCCTCCACGAGTTCAAGGCCAGCCTGGGCTCCATGGCCAGCCCTGTTTAAACAAGCAAAGAGAATGGCAGGTTGTATGCCTGAGTCAAAATTCAGAAATGAGACATGACACCTAAATAAACTTTGCAGCTTGGTTTGGATCCCAGGACGAGGAGGAAAGTAAAACTGCTGTTTTGATGAAGTTTAAATCAAGCCTAGGGTCCACCCATAGTAACGTGCCAACCTGGTTCTTTTGGCTTTAGCAAATGCCCTTCTCAGGCATTCAGTAGTTCAAGGGGAAACTGAGTCTGGGTGAGGGCCGTATGTCCATCATTGAGCTTTTCTATAACTCTGAATTTATTCCAGAACAAATCTTATAAAGAAAAAGATTGTTTGCAAGATATAAAAGGATGGGAGCTATCGCGGCAGCAAAGTACCTTGGCAGTTGAGGGCATTGGCTGCATAGCCTGATGGCCTGCGCTCAGTTCTAGAACCACCACATGATAGGAGAGAACTGTCTCCCATACATTCTTCTCTAACCTCTAGACATGCACTGTGGTGCACTCACACACAGGAGATAATACATGCATACATACATGCACACATGCTTGCATACATGATACATGCATGATACATACATGTATACACACTTACTTACATGCAAAGGCTGGTGACAGGCTGCTTGCCCTTGTCACCAGGTCTCTGACCTGTACCAACCACTGAAGCAACACAGTTTCCAGCTTCCTTTATCTCTTGCCAAAGACATTTTATAGAATTCATAATCATGCCAAACATAGCATGTGTACATGTTTAGTGTGCACGTGTGTCTGTGTACATGTATACAAACATATACATCCATAAACATCTTTTAAAGCAATCTGAACTTACAGCATAATCTCCCTGAGCTGTCTGTCACTCAGTGCCATTGTGACCTGCGGCTGGCACTCAGAGGTCACCCCTGATTCTGTCTTAGAGCCACAGACCTGACGTTCAGTGGATAGACCACCATTTGTGTGGCTATTTCCTGAGAGGCACAGCCTCTTACCATCTCTTGTTACTGTGAAGATGGCTGTCATGTAGGTGACTGAAAGAGATTGATCATGCCTGCCTGCCTGAGCCCATGGTGTTGATTAAATGAGTTCACTCAGGTAGATCCTCGGAAGCCTACATGGCCTGTGGGGCTCAGCACATGGTAGCTGTCCCCAGCAGGTGCTCTGTCTTGGTGGTGGGCTCTTGGTCACATGCATTCCTGGGTGAGGGGGCCCTCGTTTTGATGGGTCTTGCTACATTGCCCTCTTTGGAGAGACTGCCTGCCTGTTCTCCATATGAGTGTGCCCCAGCCACTTGCTCCTACCCTCACTTGCACACAGCAATTCTGAAGCCCTCAGCTTTGCCAGACTGACAGGTGACAGTGCTGTCGAGCTCCGCTTTCATTTGCATCTCCCTAATTATGATCGTGGCTGGGCAGCTCCGCGTGTGCTTTGGAGCCATCTGTATTTCCTTCTCCGTGACGGGGATGATCTGAACATGATGGCGAGGTGGAATTTGTTCTCCTGGCAGTCTCTCCGGGCCTCAATCTGCCTGTCTCTTCCATTCTTGCACCACGTCTTCCCAAAGGTGGAGGAGGGACTCTTGGGAGGGGGCAGACAAGACACCGTTGTCCTAGAGCTAGGAGTGACAGCCACATACAGCGGCTGAAGATACATGAGCATTGGCAGTCTGAGCTCACATCCCCACCTTGTTCTGCTGGCGTGTGCTGGGCCTGCAAGGGCTGAGGCGACCCGTGCAGGTGAAAGGTCCTTACATCATTGATGAATGAATGAGCTCAGATGTCATCTCAGAAAGGCTTCCTCATTTGTGCGTCCCCAGACTAGAGTGATCCTGGCTACTGTGGTCCTACATAGTGTGTTCTTGTGCACTCGAGTCTTACACACCGTGGTCTTATACACTGTGAGTTTTCACCCCAGAGACCTTTCCAGTTGTTACCATGATTACCTAGGAGTGAATGATTGTTTAAGATCTCTCTCCTTGCCAGGCAGTGGTGGCGCATGCATTTAATCCCGCATTTGGGAGGCAGAGGCAGGCAGATTTCTGAGTTCGAGGTCACCCTGGTCTACAGAGTGAGTTCCAGGACAGCCAGGGCTACACAGAGAAACCCTGTCTCAGAAAAAAAAAAAAAAACCAACTCTCTTCCCTTGGCCAAACTGCATGCACCTTGAAAGTGGAGGCCACACCTCTCTTGTTCAGCAGTTAAAGACTGGGCACAGTGAGGGGGTGGACGGGAGGGGGTGGGGGTGGGTGGATAGATAACCCTTCTGTCTCACCTTCGAAGACTTACCAGGCAAACCTCAGCACATCACTTCTCTGCCCTCAAAGTTCCCCTTGAGGTAGCACCTGGAAACAGATTGCACATGGAGGGTTGTCAGTGAGCCCCCTCCAAGGCTGCAGCTCTGCTCCAGTGCTAGTCCAGGTCGTCTCCCCACACGTGCTCGTGGCCTGCCGCCCACCAAGGTACAGGAACTCAGGAAATGGGGATGCTCAGCCTGAAGTCATACTTCTTGAAAGGACTCAATTGCCAAAGAGCAGAGTTGTCAGAGAACAAAGCCCATTCCTACTTCTGGCCTGGCTGAGGGTGTGAGCAGCTGAACAAGGCACCCATTGATTTGGGCTTAAAAACTGCTCATACCTGATGCATAAGAGGCTATATCTTTATGTTAAGACTACCTGTGGGGAGAGAGGAGCCCTGCTTATCAACAGAGCAGAGTTGGGCTCAGAAAGGCAAAGACATGCTCACCCGAGATACAGAACCAGAATTCACACCTAGGGCCTCTGGTGCCATTAGCTCTGTCCTTTCCACTAAGCCTTGGCCCCTTGCCTCAAGTCTCTGAAGGCTGTGCTGGGGAGTTAGGGCACCTCTCCTAGGATTCTTGCCAACATGCCAAGATCTGTTCAACAAGGCCTGTGCTCATGGTGAGGGGAGAGCTGAGCTGGGATCCAGGCTGTGTATACCTGCTCATGGCTGCTGCACCCTTTCCCTTACTGAATGTGTACTTCCTAAGCACCATCATCCCCTAAGCTCCGTAACCAAGCAGGACAACTCACAGGGGCCCTGGCCCTCGACGCCGCCATCCAGCCGAGGGTGACAGAGCACGGCCTGGGCAGGTGTGGATCTCTCAGTGCAGTCAGAGGGGATGATGTGTGCAGCTGTGTGGTTCCAAAGCAGACCGAGTCTTAGTCTGTGGTTTAATCCCAAGTCTGGACATGGCTGGCCTTAGTTTGTGACTGAAGAGGATCTAAGATTGATTGATTGACTCTGTGTGTGTGTGTGTGTGTGTGTGTGTGTGTGTGTGTGTCTTGTGCATAACAGCCACATCTTCAGCAATGTTTTTACAGACTCGGTTGTTTCTGGCCTCATGTCTCAGACACTCCCAGTGTGCACACATAGCACAGAATGGATAAAGAGTGAGTTTGTTCTAGATTCAGGCGCTGTGTATCAGCTACCACCGCTGCATAGCAAGTTGTTCCAAAACATGGTACAAAACACCTGTGATTTCATAGTTCCCATGGGCCACGATCCAAGCCCTGATTCGCTGTGGCCTCTGCTTTGAGGTAACTCACAGGGCGACACTGAGGGTCTCCTAAGCCCGAGGGAGCAGCCTCTTCCAAGCTTTAGGATATGGTTCTAGGCTGGATTCAGATCCTTGTGGCAGGTAGGACTGAAGGTCCTTGGTGGCTCTTGTGGCCACAAATAATCCTGGCTTCCTTGCCAACCTGGAATTGTTGGAGCAAGCCCATAAGGACCTCGGAGTGTATAAGCAAGGTGAAAGGCACGGTTTTTGTAATCCACTCCAGAGGTGACTTCCATTACTGTATTGTCCTTGTTATAAGCAATGCACCATTGGGTAGGGGTCCACAAGGAGGTAAAGGTCACAGTGGGCCATGGTGCACAGCTGCCTGCTACACTCCTGACTCCCACTGCCTAGCCGCTGTCCGTCCTTGGCCTTGTGTCTTCCCCTCTCTGAGTCTCTTTGCTGGGATATGGTCACATGGGTAGAGTTCATCACAGTGAAGGGATTGTGGGACTGCTTCTGTCTGTCATCTGCTAGACCCCCCTGTGTCTGCCTGCTGGCTCCAGGCTCACATAGATGTCTGAGACGAGAGACTCCCTCCACAGCCTCTTCTTCCATGCAGGCCTGCGTCTGTGGTCCAGTCACTCCTGTGTGGCTTGCTCCGAGACTGTGATGAGCCTCAGACACCCACTGTGTGAACACAGTCCCCACCCAGGCTCCTCTCCCATGATCAGTGAGTCACAGCCTGGACAGGAGAACTCCTATCCTCTGACCCCAGCTGGGGAAGGTCTCCATTCCATCCTTCATACGCATCTTCCCTCTGCAGAGGCGGGACAGGGCTCTTCAGCTCCCCTGGGCAGGTGGGGTTCCCTGAATTCCTTCATTTGACTCTGTGCTGAGGAGGCAGACACAGGGTCTTCCTCACACTAGGGTCTCATGAGTCTCTGTCTTGACTCACATTAATTTCTCAGACTCAGTGATAAAGCTCCTTGGGGCTGGACAGGGCTGGCTCACAGTCACCTGCAACTCCAATTCTGGGGGACCAGCACATGTATATGTAGGCATAAGAGTCTTTTAAAAGACTATTAAGTCCACATTAGTATAAGTTGGTTCATGTGTGTAACAAACTGTAAAGGCAGTTTGAGCTAAGCTTGGTAAGAAATGCCCTCTGTCTGTCTGTCTGTCTGTCTGTCTGTCTGTCTGTCTGTCTCAGCCACACATCCTGACCTCAGGACCTTTGCACTTGCTGTCTTCTGCCAGGTGTGCCTTGCAGCTTTACTCCACCCTCTCACAAAAGATGCCACTTTCTCAGGATTGCTTCCAAGGGCCCCCCCTCTGCCTTCCAGTCAGGGCACCAGCTACCGACATGCCTGTTTTAGAGCTGATGAGGCTGTTATCTCTCCTCCTGGAGGGCGTGCAGGGGTGACCTGGCTAGTTGGCCTCTGTTGCCAGGCTCCCAGGTCACCCTCTTTCCCTCTGCTGCTTCCCGCCCCCAGCACGTGTTCTGTGAGGAGTGCCTCTGCCTGTGGCTGGACAGGGAGCGCACCTGCCCGCTCTGCCGCTCGGTTGCCGTGGATACCTTGCGATGCTGGAAGGATGGGGCCACGTCTGCACACTTGCAGGTGTACTAACTAAGCACAAGTGTCTGGGGAGCCCAGCCCTGAGGATACCTGGAAAACAGCCTCCAGGGCTTTCTCCTGCCTTCCACCACCTCCACCTGACGCCCCAGGGTCTCCGCACCAACCCATTCCTCACCTCCCTGGTACAGTGTGTGCATCCTTCCCCAGCAGAAAGGGGAGCCCTCCTCACGAAGACTTGGCTTCCCCACAGGTAGGTGGTCCATCCCCTCTAAGTGGAGGAATTGCCCATACACAATCTTTCCTCATTTAACCTGCTTCCAGCTACAAACTGGAATGAGCTGAGAGAGTACAGTCTGACCCAGGTCTGCACACAAGAGCCACTAGGAGAATGCCCAGCATGTGAACACCAGGCTTCACTCATCCAGCTGAACTTAAAAACAGCAGAAGCACCAAGCATCCTGCTCATGCCGCCTCCTGGCATCTCCATATCAGACCTGGGATGGGGGTGAGAAGCTTGGTGTGGCTACCCAGCCAGTAAGGGCTGATGCGTCTCCAGCACTGCCCGGTGCTGTTGCTGTAAGTGCAGATGCCATTCTCAGACCCCTCGCTGGCTGAGCATCTGTGGCCTGGGCATACAGCACTCAGAGACAGACTGCTCTGAGCATGCAGGCATCGAGGCCAAATGGCAGGAGCCATGGAAAGATCGCACCTTTGCAACCCTTTTTCTCCCGGGACAGTCAGTCTCAGAAGGGTCAGCTCAGGTCCAGAAGTACATGCCACCTGCCTTCTGTGATTCTTCTGTCCGTATTCTCTTCTACATTGTTCCTCGCTGACAGCTCAGGCCTGTGCAGAGCTCTAGTGGACATGGCTGCCTCCTCCTAGGAGACTTTAATCCCTGTCATAAGTGGCACGCGGCTCTGGAGTGATCCATTTCCCCCCGCCCCCCTCTCTAGTGAGGTAATTAGCTTGGAGAGACAACAGTCCTTCCAGAGTCTCTGGAAAGACTGCTTTATATCTTTAACTAACCGCCTGAGCGGGACCTCAGGAAACGCTGGGAGCAGCTCACAGGTGCAGATGCAGTGCGCTTCACATCCTTCGGTCTCTAGGACATAGCTGCTACTCCCCCTGGAAAACTCTGATTGGAAACCTGGGACGAAATAGCACAGGTGATCGCACAGAAGCCTCTGGAATTCTTCCTGCCTCCATCGGCTCCCAACTCTGTTCTCTCACAGTGCATCCGCACAACAGGCTGGCCCAAGCCACATCTGAGAAAACTGCAAGTCTGGTGGGCAGATTAGCATATGCATTGGGGGGGGGGAGGGAGGCGCAGGGAGCCTTTGTGCTGTCCCCGCCCCGCTGTAGATTCATGACCCATGCCCTGGGCACCCCTGCCTGCCCTGCTGCAGGGACTTCTTCCTCTGCTTGGTCTCCCTGGCACTTTCCTGGTATCAGTAACACACCCTTTCCAGGGGACCAGAGCATCCTTCAAGCTCTGTTACTATGGCAATGGCCATGATGTTAAGCAGTCCCACTGCCTGGATATTCTAAGAAGAAAGGGAAGATGGGCCCTCTGTTCTCTCTGGTTGGGGGGGGGGGGGAACCCAGGAGAGCACTGGGACCGCCTGCAACTAGTTTTTATCAGAGACCGCTTTCCCTGATGCTGTCAGCATTGTGGAGGTACTGGAAGTGCGGGAGGTGCTCAGAAGTGTAGCATGGGCTGGATCAGAGGTAGCCACTGGGAGTCAGGCTTAGAAACCTGACTCCAAACTTTGTTGATGTCCCTATACCCTGTATCCCCCCCACCTTCCATGGGGCTACAAAACTTAGCATGTTACTTGCTGGGACTGAGAAAACTAACAACAAGACTGAAGATGTAGCTCAGTCAGTAGAGTACTTGCCTAGCATATAGGAAGCTCTGGGTTCTGTGGCCAGCATTACATGAACTAGGCATGACAGTGCACCTGTATTGGCAGCTCTGGGTGGGAGAGGCGGGAGGATCAAAAGGACAAAATCATTCCTTGGCCACATAGCAAGTTCCAGGACTGCCTGGGCTCCATGAGACTCCATTTTAAAAGGGAGAAACAGGTAAACTAACAGTGTGGGTTACTGAAGAGTGCACCAAGGGTTTAACACCTCCCCCCATTACTTCTCTAACACCTTGTAAATATAAACCATACCCCTCCCATACAAGGAATGTCACACGGGGGGGGGGGGGGAGCATCCCCTGGGACAGTGAGATACTCTTCGGTTCCGATCCTTCGGAACTGAACACACACCCCCCCCCCCCCCCCGTCAGTGTCAGCAGGGTGGTTCTTCCCGTGAGAGGGCTCAAGCAGAGTTTCCCAGACAGCAGGCTGTAGGAAATTGTCCGCTGGAGAATACACATCACCTGCAGTGGCATGTCAGTCTTTGCACTGAGCAGGTCAGTGGAGCATCAGGCTCTGAATCTGACCCCTGGTATTTTGCAGGTCACAGACTCCCATCCCTGAGTCCTCAAAGTCTTGTGTGTGAGAACCTAAGAATAATGAGGTAGGGGAGGCTGGTGAGAGGGCAAAGGAGTTCAATGCCCGGCAACCACATGGTGGCTCCCAACCATCTATAATTGGATCTAATGCCCTCTTCTGGTGTGTCTGAAGACTGTTGTAATCATATACATAAAATAAATAAATAAATCTTAAAAAGAAAAAAAAAGTGCTTGCCTTGCATTCTTAAGAGGATCCAGGTGTGATTCCTAGCACTTAGGTCAAGGGGCTCACAACTCCAGCTCTAGGGACACAAATGGATCATTTAAAACAGAAATCTTCAAGAAACGTGTGGGAAGAAGAAAGACCTGCTTTAGACCTGAGCCTAAGAGGCCCAGCCCCTTCCAAAGGGAATGACACAGGTACGGAGCCTTGGGACCATCCCCCTGCTGAAGAGGACGTGGGCAGCGGCCTGAGGTCTTCTGTGCCTTTACTTTGGGACATGTCTTTGGTGTCTTTGAGAACCTTCTGCCAATAAACTTCCCCTATAGATGTAACTTGTATCTGTGAGTCACCGTGCCTCCTGAAGTCAGGTAGACCTGTGTTGAAGCAGTCAAGAAGTGGCACACCTAGCCCAGGATGCTTCTCCCTAGAGAAGCCAAGAAGGAAGAAAACCAAAGTGTTGGCTGCAGAGGTCCTCAATAGGTACAGTGCTGGTCACCCAGGCTCAGTCCATGTACCCATGTAAACAGCTGAGCAAGGTGGCTTGCCTGTGGGGGTGGGGAAGCCAGGCAGCTTCCTGGGGCCAGCCAGCCTAGCTCTGAACTCACACACAGATTCTGCCTCCAAAAATAGAGTGGAGAGCGACAGACAGATGCAGACCCTGAATGTGGACCTCTGGCCCCCATACAGACACGTGCGCACATACACACAGAAGAGCAGAGGTGAGAAGGAGCCAGAGACTGCCTCCAACGGCGTCCCGCAGGAGGAACAAGCTCAGGGTGTCTGAAACTACCTGTTCTGTGATCTGCTTAGATTCTGCCCATGAGGGTGGGCATGTGTCTCGGTGGGAGAGTGCTTGCTGAGTGTGCCCAGGGCTCTGGGTTCCATCTCCAGCACTCGTAGGTAGAGGGAAGAGCTGCTGATTCCAGCTAGGTGTTGTGGTTCACAACTATAATCAGACTGAGAGGAGGATTGAGGGTTCAAGGCAGTCCTGGCCTTTATAGTGAGCTCTAGCTCAAAAACTAAAATAATTTTAAGAAATGTAGATCTTGTCAGGGAGCTAGACAGAGGCAGAAATCTTAAGTGCAAATTATTAACGTAAGGCAACAATGTACCTATAAGGGTTTGCTAGCCACCCCAGGGAGCCACAGATCCAAAGAAGAGACCCAGTTTCAAAAGACAAGCTTATGCTAAGCATAGTATTTTTTGCACACCTTTAATCTCAGCACTCAGGAGCCTCTGCTCAGCCTCAGTAGGACCACCTCTGAGTACCTGGTCTATTCATTGAGTTCCTGGCTAGCCCGAACAGAATGACACAGAGATCCTGTCTTTAAAAAAAAAAAAAAAAAAAAAA